>VDFB02211719.1:0-63098 GCA_007258455.2 Sequoia sempervirens
ATATATATATGACAGATGATACATAGATGATAGATAGATGATACATATATGACATATAGTATGTGATGTGAGCCATGCGATATTGTATACCTGCAACCAGAGTAGGATTTTGGTTTTCTAGAGCTTAACCAAAACTGATCTCAACACTTCAAAGGTGTACTTCTTCAGTTCACTTTTGGTAGTGAGCCATACCTTTTTTTATCTTGGCAGTAAGCCATTTTGTATTTAGGCTGTGAGCCTCTCAAGGACAGTGAGTCCTGGAAGTGAGCCCTATAATATCTTGTAACTAGTTATAATATATTGTAAGTTAATCCTCACTGTGGTTTTTCCTATTTTGAGTTTTCCACGTAAAAATCCCAGTGTCAAGGTGTTATGAAATGCTATGATTCCTTTCATGCTTTGGTTTACTATTGTAGTTAGATATGCTTTAATAATTGGATGGTTAGAAATTAGTTGTGTTAGAAGAATACTAATTCACCCCCATTGTCAGTATTCAATGTATTCAACAATTGATATCAGAGCTTGGTTCCTTTGGAGAAGTCTTACAGCTTGAGGAAGGTCTCAAAATTTAAATACATGGCTAACAAAAGTTATCCTATTCCTTTGGAAGAAAACTTTCCATTTGAGGAAATCAATGTTTCCCTTGAAGAATTGGACAAAAGTGAAGATGAGAAAGAAAATTTGAAAGGAAACTTGAAAGAAGCAAATGAATGTATCAAAAAATTAAGAGAATGAATTAAAAGATTCAAGGAAAGGCATAGAGAGGTCAGTGATTAGTTGAAAAAGGATAATGACAACATCACTGAACTAAAGGTACAAATAGAAGAAGAGAAAAGAATTGAAGAATTCCAAAAAGTTGAAATTCAAAATAAAATTGATGAATGCACAAAGCTTGAACAAGAAGTGGCAACCCTAAGATATAATCTAAAAAAAGTAAAATCCCATGAAGAAAAATTCAAAATGAGTTCTACTTGAGGCTTGATGAGTTCCAGAAACCCTCTAAGGACAAAGGTGGTCTAGGACTTGAAGAAGGAAAAAGTTCATAGGCAAACCAAACTCCCAACAAAGTGGACAATTAAAGGAAAATTCAAGGAAATAATAAATAGATCAAGAACTAAAGGAGCAATACTGGAAGGATTCCTATTTGACAACCTAATGCTCAAAGGTACCCATCTTTTAATGGTTTTTGTTATCATGTAATAAAGTCAGTCATAGAGCAACATAATGTAGAAGTAGAATGAACCAGAATAGATTGAGTCAGAATGTTGGATTCTTTTCTAGACAATGCTTTGCTTGCAATAAGTTTGGACATAGAGCTATTGAGTGTAGAAGCTAGATGATGATGATGAACATATTCAATGCTATTAGAAGGATTTTGTCTTTTCAAGGCTACTGCTATACATGTAATATCTTCAAACATAAGGCTAATCAGTGAAGATCAAGGATAAATCCAAACTAATTTGGTCAGAAACAAGTTGCGTGCTACATTTGCAACAAACTAGGGAATATCTCAAAATTGTATAGAAGCAGAATTGGGAAGAAACCTAATTCAGAACAAAAGAAAAAACCTGTGAACAAAGTGGATCCTATAGAAGTGAGAAAAGAAATGGAAAGGATTTGGAGGAAAAAGGAAGAACCTAAGAAAAAGTGTGATCTAAACGCATATGTACTTGTATCTGGTGTAGATACCTCTTCTAGAAAATGAACCCAATAGTGGTTTTAGGGGGAGTAGTTACAGAGAAATCCAAAAGGCCCGCAATATATGAGGTGTCAAGTAGTGACACAAGGATATATGATGTAAGTTGTCATTTTGAAGATGTTGAAGAAGTCTCCAATAGAAAACATACCAATCTAGAGAATTGCGAAACCTTTTTGAGTTTACAGTGAACTTTATTAAGTGTTTATCAACTTTTAAGGTTGGAATGCATTAAATACTAATTAGGGAAATTTTTTGCAAGTTATAAAGCAAGAAACTGAGTTGACCTAAAGTACATTTGCACAATTGGGAGAAGCAGATCAAGTTGAAGAGAGTTGAAGGTGATTCAGAGTATTTTGCATCAAAACCCTAGTTCTCGACAAAGCGTGAAAAAGGTAATTTTGTTATCTAAATCTTGTGGATTCTAAGTTGAAGAAATTTTTTCTTGAGCATATTCAAGTTGTTTGAGAAATGGCCACTCTTACTATTGTAGAAATTTATGGGAGACCCTGACCCAAATTTAGAAGACATTCTTGGAAAGTTTATGAAGTTGATCCCATGGGTGCATTCTCACACATTCTGAGCAAAGCGTTACACACTAAAGATACATGGACATATATTCATGGGAAAAGGAATTCAATCACCAAGAGCTTAAGGATTTATGAGATAGTGAATTGATGGGAGATGATCTATTGCTGAAGCCAAAATATGAAAACCTAGTTTGAAAGAAGCTGAATGTTTGGAACTAGTTTCACAAATTTTCTAGTGAGATGGTGGCAAAATTTGTTAAAATGGCTCTTAGTAGGGTACATAGTAAATTTATGTGGACAATTATACCTAGGGTAATCAACAAGGAGGAAATTTGAGTTGTGACTGGTCTTTGCGATACTGGATCCACTCTAGTTTTAAAGGCTATGAAGAATGATGTAGTAATGAAGTTGACTTGTGCTACATTTGACGGAAGAGGTTTAACTACAAATCCTATCTCAAACCTTGTTGTCAAGTATGTTGCTATCATGATTGGTCAGAAAATTTATTTCACCAATCATGGGAATTATGTATTGGCTATGGAAATTCACACCGCATTTGAAATGGTAATAAATGGGAAGGATTTTTATCTATGTGAGTTTCTTAGGTTGCAAGTTATGGAGAACTTTAGCATGACTAAGGCAAAGAAGCACCCCTTCAAATTTGGTACTTTAGTAGTGTGTCTACTATTCTATTTCTTGAGGGAGCCACTAGGAAGGAAAGACATAATATGGGATGGCAACATGCCAGTTGCTCATCAGATTTTTGATCACTTGCATAGTCTTATAGATTTTAGGGCACAAAACAATGCTCTGACTACTTTCTTTGTATTTTTTTAGAATGAGATGCATGAAAGCGATCAGATTCCCAAGAGTCTAATAAAGAAATATGAAACATAAATAACTTTTCTTGTGACTATAGATGAATGTATCATAGAGGTAGTTGAACCTAGAATTTGATGGATTGAGCCCTTGGGATATGAACTTGATGAAAAAATGGTTGAAAGGTACATTGAAGTTTTGTTGAAGTTTTTTTGAGCAGTCCTAAAGATCCCAATCTACCTCAACATGGAACTTATGAGGAAAAATCCACTATAGTGCACCTAGAAGCTACAACATCCAAAAGAAGAAGGTTGAAGCATTTTTCCAAGGACATAGTATTTCACTAAGGATGATTTAGATCAATTAAAGGAGGCACTTGATGAGAGAAAGGATAAATCAACCGATCTACCCTTCGGACCAAGGAAATTAGGAAGATTGTCTTCTAGTGTTGCACCTACCTCTAGTGTTGCCACTTCTAGTATTGCTAATGTTAAGAAGGGAAAGAAGAAAGAACATAGTTCCCCTACATCAGTTTATATTGCTACCCCTATCAGTCCCAGTACTTAGGCATCTAAAAGAAAGGATATACCTCATTTTGCACCATCTATTGCTTTAGGAAGAAGAAGAGTGAAACAAAAAGATGATAGGAAAGGAAATTTAAGTAATGCCATTAAGGAAGAAATAGTTCTTGGCATACAAGAAGAGCATTAGCTGGAAACAAATAGGAGTAGTACCTCCAAAGAAGAAGCTAAAGCTAGAGTTGATATCTCCATGGATGAGGAGACAAAGGAAGAAGAGGATACTTATAGAATCCATGTTCATAAGAAGAAGAATGAAGAAGGCTCATCTAATCCTATGGAGGACATGCTTATCTCTCCTCCCGTAAGTGATCAACCTCCTTTGAATTTAGGATCCTTAGTAAACAATATGATTGATAATGATCTCATGCCAACTGTTGAGTTGTATGATAAAGTTAATGATGAAGGAAAGGAAACCATCATAAATGCATTTATTCAATATATATTCATTTGCAATGTGAGTATGGAGACTATATAGAAAAAGGTAACTGAAAATGTCTTGAAAGAATTAGTACAAAAAAGAAAGAGGCTGTAAATGTTGAAGATAAGATGAGGAATGATGCCTTAATTTCATGTGGTTCCTCTCTTTCTGAGATAGATGCTGCCAATCTACTGAAAGAATGCTCTACTATATTTAGAGTCAAGCAAAGAGTTAATATGTTAATGACTAAGGATCAAGAGAGTATAGAAAAGGTGAGACAAGAAACCCAGGATGTAATTAGACAATTAGCAAGGAGTTATGGGGTAAGAACCAACTCTTTGTCCCATACAGCTCAAGCAAAAATGCATGTTGATGTCACAAAAGTGTTAGAAAATATAGTCCTAGAAAATGTTGATGAAACATGTGGTGTGTTAGAGACCCCTTCCCCTCTAACTGATATAGAAGAAATGACCAACATAGAGATCAAACTAGTCATAAGCAAAAAGAACATCATGAGTCTATCAAAAATAGGGATGAGAAAGAAAAAGATGAAAGTGAAGGAAACAAGAATAGTGGTGACAAAGATGATGATGATAAAAGGGAAAAAGAAAATAAAGATAAATCCTTTGGAAAAGAAAAGGAAGAAGAAGAAGAAGAAAAAGAAAAAGAAAAAGAAAAAGAAAAAGAAGAAAAGAAGAAAGAGGAAGACAAGAAAGCTATTCCAGTTGAGAAAAGTAATGGAGAAAACCCCAAAATCCTTGAGTTGTCAATGCAAATTGGAGAATCATCTGGAAGCACTCGTAAGGGTCTTCTCTCAAGACAAACAATACTTCAGCCTGTGCTCCCACCCCAGCTAGTTAAGCTGTTGTCTCATCCGGGTTAGTGGTCTGACCAAGATTACACCAAGTGATAGAATAAAACTAAGTGATACTTTTCTTAACTTTGTCACACAGGAAGTTGTCGAATCATATCAAAAAGGAAATGAGATAATAAATGAAGCAACTAAAGCTTTACAGGAGATATCCCCTAGTATCACAACAAATAATTCTAAATAACTCCAATTGAAAATTTGATGCTTGTAGTTGATTCAGTCAAGGAATACACATCCAATCTCAAGGTTCAAACTACAAAAGAAGTGGATTCAATTCTTCTAGAGATAAGATTATTGTTTTTGCAAGATAAGTGTGCAATTGCACATGATAAAGCTTTGTAAAGTTTGAAAGAAGTCAGAGATTTTGATGAAGAAGCTTAGTTTTTATTTGTCTACTACATGAAGTGGCTTGATGCCACTCGAGGTATCAAGGAATTAATGGACTCGATTGAGTCTCAGCTTGTTGATGCCTTCAGTGATTACAAAGTTGCAACTGATAGAAGATATACTGGTTGGGCTTCTATTGTTGATCTTCAAAACAAATTCTTCATCTTGCAAAGGAAAAAGGAAGATGCAATAAGGTGATTTGGCTAGCTTGGAGATCCGGTAGTCTCTAGACATGTTTTTGTATCAAGTGCATTGATAGATGCAAAAAAACTTGAGAAGATGAACATTGTTCCTTCCACTCTAGAAGAAGAAGAAGAATGCCTAGCAGAGCTTGAATCATTGCAGAAAATCCTTACAAGAGAAAAAGGAGTTTGGGATGATGGAAATCCAGCTTGGGAAGCAATTCTCAAGGAATTACAAAGTGCCCCCAACTCTTAGTTGAAAATTTCCTTTGTCCTTGATGTCAAAGGGGGAGAAGATTCTATATATAGAAGGGCATGTTTTGAGAGAAGTTTATGTATAGAGAAGGATATGTTAGAACTCAACTCTATGTTTTTTGTACATATGATAAGGGGAGTTGAAATTTTTGGTTTTGAAGAAAGTCTCATTCTTGGCTTATGTTGGCATCAATGACAAAGGGGGAGATTGTTGGAAGAATGAAGAAGGTGACCTTTGGGTTTATTGTCATTGATGCCAACATTGTTTGGTAATTGGCTAAGTAATCTTTGTTTCTACACTGATCCAATATTCTAATTCAAAAATTCTCTCAGTAAAATATATTTCTATGAGTTTTTGATATGTTTCTCAGGAGTATCAGTTACACCTATGAACAAGCTTTCAACAATTTTGGTTGATCTAGTTGAGATATCCAAATGATAGAAGTTTGGAATTCCTTTCGATGACAAGGTTAAGAACTACTTGTCTTAATGAATGTTCAAAGTGTTCCTTATCAGGGGTATGTGTAGGATCATCATGGAAAAAACAGGGCCTTAAGTGGAAAAAAATTAGAAAAATCAGAGTTAGGTAACTTGACGTAAAAATTTGAATAAGTTATCTATATTATTTTAAAAATATGTAACAATTTAATCTATAGAAAATTGAATGTAGTTTCTAAACTACTAGGTTTGTTTAAAAAAAAAATCTATTTGGTGAAAATCTAAAATTTCAATACAAGAGTACTTAAATTTCAGGGAAAAAATAAGAAGTAGGTGTCTTTTTGACCACCCTAACCACAATAAAATGATAATACTTTTTTATAAGATTTTAGATACAAGTAGAGGACTTGTATCTCGATGTGATGCATATTGTTTTGTAATTTTTTCAAAGTAAATAATTAATTATGAATTTTTTATTACATCTTTTAAAAAATATAAAACTTGTATGTCGACCACATTAACTTGGTCAAAACTTCATGAAATTCAATTTTTCTTTTTAATCCTATATTATCTGAAGCATAGAATGTGATGCATGTTTTGGATTCAAAAATGTGATACTATTTGAAAGCTATAGATGTTTTTCAATTAGTCTATCAATCGGGACTTTATTAAGTAATTTGAATATAAAATGAATAATAATTACTTATTAAATTCAAAGTAGAAGCATAATTTACATTGGTGGAAGTTGAATGTTCTTTGAAAACCCTTTTTGTTTCATCAATTTTGGGTAAAAAAAAAGTCATCAGCCAGATGCCCATCATATTGCCACTTTTTGGCCCATCATGATCCTGCACATACCCTTAGGTCTGGCCTGACCTAATTTATGGATGACACATTTTGTTTTGTGCGCCAAAAGGAATTTTGAATTGGGATGAAAAGTCACTTTGAATTTTGTGTGTGTTCACATTCAATTAGTCCAACCTAATTGATGAAGGAAGATATAGCTGTGTATATATGTGTGTGTGTTATGGATAAATGATACATATATGACATATAGTATGTGATGTGAGCCATGTGATATTGTATACTTGTAATTGGAGTAGGATTTTGGTTTGCTAGAGCTTAACCATAACTGATCTCAGCACTTTGAAGGTGTACTTCTTCAATTCACTTTTGGAAGTGAGCCATACCTTTTTGTATCTTGGCAGTAAGCCATTTTGTATTCACGCTATGAGCCTCTCAAGGATAGTGAGACCTGGCAGTGAGCCCTATAATATCTTGTAACCAGTTATAATATATTGTTAGTTAATCCTCACTGTGGTTTTTCCCATTTTTTGGTTTTCCACATAAAAATCCCACTCTCAATGTGTTATGAAATGTTATGATTCCTTTTGTGCTTTGGTTTTCTATTGCAGTTAGATATGTATTAATAATTGGATGGTTAGTAATTAGTTGTGTTAGAATAATACTAATTCATCCCCCCTCTTAGTATTTGGTGTATTCAACAATGTGGACCTATCATTTGGGTTCTAAGTTGGTCAGAAGAAAGAAAGAGGAAGATGCTCTAGGATGAAAGTGAAGAAGCTAATGAACCTTCATGTGCTCTGAACAGTGAGTTTCTTGGTTTATTGCAAGAAACAATTGAAGATAATCAGTTGCAAAAATAAGAGACTAAACAAGTAGAGAAGGATGATGAAAAAGAGTATTTGATCCCATTTTTTGATGAGCTCCCTAGTTTTATTAAAAATGAAGAGGAGAGCTCACCTATTTCTACATCAACCGAAACCTCTAAGAAACTTGAGCCCAACTTGATGAATGAAGGAAACCCCAAAGTTTTGGAGCAGCAACAACAAAATTACTTAGCTACTATTTTAGTGGAGGAAACTTCCCTATCTAATTAGGTTTGTAGGTCTAAGGTGGAGGACCTCTTATGGGATGAATTGGAAGCTTTTTTTTCAAGCTTGGATGCCATATCTTCTTCCCTAGAAGAGGATATTTGTGGGTAGAATAGGGCTATGGAGGTAGTAGAGGATGTGGAAGCTATTTCATGCTAGGAGTATTATTTCATTATAGTTAGTTGCCAATAAAGAATAAACATAGAGAGACAATATGAAGAATTCAGTTCTTCACCTGAAGTGTCTCACAAATCTAAGGTATATATTGATGAAGTGTGTATCAATAGAAGTATTTATGGTATGTTGGTTTTTTGTTATCCCTGAATGTGAAAATGTTGAATATGAGGTCTTCATTCAAGATGAAGATGTGACCTTTGACATTAAGTATAATGTGTATGAGTTAGAATGCTTCACATGGGACCAACATGTTGAAAATCTCACTATTGAGTAGTCACACATCTGTTAGGAGAATGATGCTCTTGTTGCTCAATTTGATTGTATACTTGAGCTTCAAATATTTTCATTTGAGGTACATGAGGAAGGTTTTCTCATTGTATATCAAGAGACAATCTTGGCATATTTTGCATCACAATGTGAATTGGAAACTTTCTCTTTTTATTTTAGTTCATATAATGAGGAGGTCAATAGTTATAGTAATGGCATATCCTTCGATGAGTAGAGTTCTCTTCCCCTTACAAAATTTTTGCTCTTGGAGGTTGACCTATCTTCAAAAAAGTACACCCCTACTATTGTATGCTCACCTAAGGCACCAATGCTAGATAAATTTGATACTTGCATCATATGGTTCCCCTATAATGACAAATTTTATAGTGAAGTGATCCTTCACCTCACAATTTTTTTTTGTAGTTCCTTGCTTGTAGGCAAAAGTTTTTAGTGGTTGTAGCCAAGTGAAGCCTGCAACTATGGACTGAGGAAGATCAACTCCTTTAGAAGGTTCATCTTTGAAAAAGGAAAATTTTTGTATCTCTTTCTATTGAAATCATGTACATATTAGCAAAGCTATTTTTGCACACCCTACATTCTCCTTAAGGGAATGCATGTTTCTAGCTTTCTTGTTTTCCTCTAAGTGCAACCTCCACATATTTTCTATTATTCTTGGGAGGCCTAGTTGTTAAAAAATTCATTGAATCTATGCCCAATGGACTGATAAGGCCCCTAGATTTCATGATTAGTAGGTAATCATCTCGCAGAAATAATAAAAAATGTTGACATTTCATGCCACCTTTGTATGATCCATCAATAAGAATCAATCTAAGAAATCCTATATGGGCCACCTTGCATGAATATCCCTTGAAAAGGTCCTAAAAATGGATAAGTCCTAAGGTTTTGGAATTTTGGGATTTTTCTTACCTCTCTCCTAACATGCTTCTCCTATCGCTCCCAACCTTCTTCTCTTTTTCCCTTCTTCCTCTTCTTTTTGCTTAAGTCTTTTGAGTTTCGACCATCGGCCTTACCCTTACCCCCTTCACTTTTTTCTTATATTTTAAGCCTTCCCTCCAACCCCTACAACCTGATTTGGTTTTCTTCAAAATATACCTAAGTTTTGGTCTTTCGGACATTGGATGTCAGCCTTTTCTTCTATCTTTTCCCTCATTCTTTCATTTCTTCTTATCGATCATTCTTCCTTCTGATTTCCAATTTTTGAAAATATTTCTTTGGACACCAGGTATTAGGTTTTCATCTTGCTCCTTTCATCTTTACGATAAGAATTATCCCTTCCCTCTGATTCCCAATTTCTAAAGTCTTCTTGAAGGATCAGGCATCAAGGTTTCTTCATTCTCTATTTTTCTTAATTGATAAGATGTATTTTGGAGGCACAAAGCCTCAACAATTTTGTGGGATGGCATGTTTTTGCATGATAGTGCCATTAATGTTCCAATGACCTTCTTAGCTACATGTTTCAATTTTGGGGCAACAAGGACACCATCTAATGCATTCTCTGGCTCATGCTCATTTATTGCTGATCATTCTTCCTTTTGACTCATTCCTTTCCTAGATCATGGCTTTCATAAGATGATATTGGAAGGATTTCATGCTTTCACCATTTATTTCATAGTTATGGCAGACATTCCACACTTCTCTAGGGTTCTTTTGGGTGCAAATTTTGATAAAATATCTCTTCACTCTTCCTGATCAAGTCTTATTGGTGACTAACTCTAGTAGGGTTAGGGTTTGGTTCAAGATCATCCAAGTTATGATTGATCTATAAAAGCAACACTTGTATTATTTTTATGGGTTCTTCTTTTTGGATCCTCTCACATTTTTCTTTAGCAGAAACTGCATTTTTGCATTCTACCATTTTATAAAGTCTAGCTTTTATGCCTTATATCAATTAAATCTTGTTACTATCACAAATATTTCTTGCATGGTTGTGTAAATTTATCCACCTTCATGTCTAAATGTGTGTTCTAGTTGATTTTTCAATGTATTGTACAATTTGAAGCAAGGAAGAAACAACTTCCAGTCTTGGTACATCACCCCTTTTCCCATTAATGCATTCCTTCTGCCCCTTTTCCCCTGTGAGTTGTTAGAATAGAGTAGTGATAGGGTTTTATGTGCTGGGTTGGACCAACACATCTGTACTTAGATTAGAAGAGGAATTTTTCCTTCTCTGGAGACTTGACCTTATTTCATAATGTTCCACACCTTGAGGTCATTTCAATGGTGTCATTAGAATGTTGAACTCCATGTTCAACAAGGTGCAATTTTATGTGACAACACTTACCAAATAAGAAATATTAATTTGCATTTCTTAAAATTAAAATATCAATAATTTTTCATGTTTAATATTTCTAATCATGTTTAAAATGACTTTGAAGTATTTTTTAATTTGTAATAATCATAAAGAATAAACAATGAAGAGTTCAATCATCAGCTCGCTGTCGAAAATGCATAAATTTCTAAAAAATCCTTCTGCTTCTAACCCTAGGGTTTCTTTTCCTGTTGCTACTCTATTTGGTAATGTTTCTACTAGATCTCCTTTGGTGGTGGCTCCTACAATGTCATATGCCAATGCAAAGGATTCACCGGGTGTTTTTGGAGGTTTGTTAGGTGTTTCGCCCGATGATATGGTCTCCTAGTTGGAGTTTGAAGCCTCTCTCAATGGAAGGAAGGCCACAATGTCATCTACTCTTCTCAATGAATCCTCACCCAAGCCCAACCACGATGGGATAAATTATTTCCCTAGTCACAATAGATTGAATTTGTCTCCAAGGGTGGATCAAATGTGTGTTGACAGGCTTCTAGGGTAAATAATTTCTTGGATGTTGTCAAAGGGGAAATGATAGATGATGGAATATTGGTGGAGGATTTACAACTAGGTGTTATTCTTGAAAAAACTAGATCTGGAGTGACACACCAGGCATAAATAATAGAAGAGTTGTTCATTGTTCTAATAAACCCCTGAAACTACATTTTGATGACATTTTATTGAAGAAGCTACATGAAAATGAATAATTTTTCTCTAAGAATAGGTTGATAGGTAGGTTCAATCATTTCTAGCCTAGCCTTCTAGAGCTCAATGAATGGGTCTCAAAATCTTGGCTCCCTCTTGTTGATGGTCAATGTAACACAACAACATTAAATCAAATATTTCTACCCTATTTCTCCTAAAAAAGATAGATAACCTAAAGCAATCTATGTTCCAAGGTCTTTGTAGTTGGTTCTCAACTATGTTGATGTTGTTCAGTGGCCTATGCAACTATAATGTTCAAGGGGCCTGCTGGTAAAAGGGATACAAACTACATCATACAAATTAATCTACGTTTTAGGGGTGTAAATAAATATCAAAAGATAGGACAGAGCTTAGGACAACAAAACATGAACGTAAATTTCCTTCAATTCAGACATACAAACTTCACAATGAGAATTCCTTCCAAACAACTAAACCATAAAATGATATAATCTATATCATTTCATTCATTCATAGTGCAAATTCAAGACATACAAATCATTCACCATCATAAAATTCAAAATTAACAAGAACATATCATCAACTCATCATTAAAATTCATAGATCAATGAACACAGAAAACCTCATTCACAGATAACTCAATGAAAATAGCCTCAAATTCAGAATCTTCTATTTATTTTCACCAAATAAGACACATTTATGCATAGCATTCACTGGCATATGAATGAGTATTGTTCACTGACATCACCATTAAGACTAAAACTTGAAAATAACATGAAAACTATATTGAAATAAAACTATAAAAATATCTAAGTGTCTTTGCATAAAGTTGTAAAAAGTTTATGAAATTGAAAAAATTCTCCTAACTTTCTCCTTAGGCTACTAATCTTCCTTCAATTAGCCAACCTTTACAATATGGAGAGAAAAATTACATATAGACCAATCCTAACATTAATTCCTCCAATCAAAAAATTAAGATCCACAAATTTAGGGAATCATTGGAGCTCCATGAGATGACTGCCCTAGTGATCTTCAGTTCACTTGTCTACCATTAGAATGGAAAACTCAACTGAAATCTCTTCAGCATCTATCAACCCAATGGAGTGATTGACCTTAGCCCTTTTCTTAGGCCTCTCCTTCTCAATCTCTTTCATCATCTCATCCTAGTTCAAAGGCTGTGGCTGGACTATTTTATTTTTCTCCAAGTTAAGCTTTAACCATGTTGGGGCAGTAGGAGTAGTAATCACTTGTTTTGAGGAAGAAGTAGTGGTTGAGGAGAGAGGTTTCATAATTGTCACCTTAGGTTGAGAATAAACCTCTTGTTGTTTACCTTTTTTAGCAACTTCTTTTGCAAGCCTCTCAGCCTCAAATTTCTCTCTTTCCTCTTCCAATCTCCTCTACTCATAAATTTTATCTCTCTATTTCTCTAATTGATTAACCTTTTCCCACATTGCCTTTGCTTCTTGCTCCTACTTGGCCCATTCTTTTGCTTCTTCTTCAACAAGATATCCTTTTCATCTTTCTTCCTTTGGGCTTCCTCTACAGCCTTGAATTTGGCTTCAAGTTCCTCTTTTTTCCCTTCTCTACCGAGCCTTCTCTTCCTCAAGGTCATGGATCTTTTGCAAGAGGGCTAACTTTTCTCTTTTCTCCTTGATTTTCAGCTTTGCTTCCTTTTGTTGCTATAGGAGGTCTTCCTTTTCCTTGTGTTGCCTTGCAAGCTCTTCAGTTGTGGCCTTAGCTTCTAATTCCTATTGTTCGGCCAATGCTTCATCTTGTGCTTTAGCATCAACTTCTTTTTTCTTTGCAAGTGCCTCAACTTGTGCTTTGGCATCTGCTTCTCTCTTAGCATCCTCAAAAAAATTCCATTGATCCTCTAGAGTCAACAAATGTTCTTCCTCAAAATTTCCAATGTTCTCAGCAAACACAACCTTGGAAGGCTCATCATCTGACTGTGTGGCCTCGAAATCAAAACCAATGTCATTAATTTCAACCTCCATTTCCTTCTATTTATCCTTTTCAGCCTGATCATGGAGGCTTCCTTGAGGTACTTCCCTAATGTACTCTTATGGAAGGAGAGGTTGAGATGAAGTTACTTCACCAACAGTAGTAGCTTCTTCTCCTTGTGGCTCATGAGTAGCTAAGGCAGGTATTTCCGGATTAGCCTCTCCTCTAGAGCTAGGAGGGAGATATTCTAATTTCTCCTTAGGATCTATTCTCCTCTTTGTTCTCATGTATCCTTGGGTGCCTTATGCTTTCCTCTTCTTTGAAGTTTGAGCCTCTGGCTCCTTTATCCTCATCACTACCCATTTGATACTTCCATCCATCACTGTCCTAGAAATCTATTTAATATCAATAAATTCTTCCTCATCCCAATTGATGGGGTCCAAGTTCTTGGTACCAATGTTTTATGCCTCATAGTCGGGATCAAAAACCACACCATCATCAGATAGCGTATCAAGAATGTCCCCTTTTACTCCAAACTCAATCATCAATGGAATAAGAAGCATTTCATAGCTTCTCTTTCTGACATCATACATGTAGACACTGAAATCTGGTTTTAAGCCTGCGACTTCCATATTCTTCATATTTCGTATTCTTCATGGTCATGATTAAATAATGTCAATTATTTAATTATTCTCAATAATCTTAATTTCTTCTATTAATTAAATAATCTTAATTATTTTAATTAATTCACACTTTTCTTTATTCTATCTGATTAATTAAATAAACGCTTTTTATTTAATTATGTTACTAATTAACCTTATTCTTCTTGTTAAATTAAATAAATTCTTATTTAATTTACTCTTTATCATATTTCAACTATAATTAAATAAATTCTTTATTTAATTATTCATTTAAATTCCTTTATCATTTAATTAAATAAATCTTATTTATTTAATTATTCTTCGAATATCGAGTCTTGAATTAAATGAATTATTTAATTCATTAATTCTATTTTAACGTATTCTTCTATACTTTAGATAATTGTGTGAGTTATCTAAGTATTCACTTTTACTCGAATTTTAATCACTCAGTTAACTTTTCATTTGATGTTTGAGTGGCGTTCTCGAGTAATCTCTTCGTCAGATTAGTCAATCGTCCAGTTCTAACTCATTTGCGTGTACATGTAGATTAATTAAATAATTAATTAATTAAACCTCGTGCATGCATTCGAACAGAGAGTCGTTATAATCAATCTTCATCTTTGTCATGCAAAGATATTTCTTATGTTTTCGAATGTCGAACTGAAGATTAAATCATTTATTTAATCTTTAATCTTATTTCTAGTTTGTATCACTCATGTCACTAATAATAGTTATTAGAATGCATGTCTAATCTGTCAATCTCAACTGTCCATTGATCTTTAATCTTGACCTGTCGTTCAAATAATCAATTTTCTATAAATTGATTTGTCATTCTTCATTTCAATCTCTCGCAAAATATTATGACTTTTGAGAGCACTCAATCGTGAATCTTCGATATTTTGCTAATCATTATCTTAGGCTATACTTGCACGAACTTACGAGAAATATGAGGGTAATTATACTACACAAGCAAAATGGAGAAGGGCAATTGAGATGAATCATGGAAATACATTTGAAATTGGTGAGATTGTTTCAGTTTATTTACGTTCTACTTTCCTTTGTTCTTTGTTGCTTAACACAATAGATTTGCATGTTTGCTTCTAATGATCTTTGTCTTCTATGTGCACTTTCTTGGCGTTACATTTGGTGAACCCGACGTGAAGACACCATCTTCGCGAATCCATAGACTTTCATTTTAATTTTTGCAGGTTTTTCGTATGGAACGACACATCAATTTGACGAAGCAACACAATTGACTTCCTAAACTGCATCTGACAGAATAAACGACGCATCTGAAAATTCCTACACCGCAATTGATTTCCTGAGCCGCAACTGAAGAAGAAACGACGCATCTGACTGGTAATACCACGACGCAATTGAATGGTAAAATTTTATTTTTGTTTTCGAAAATCTGAAATTTTCAATTGATTTGTGTGTTATTGATATCTGATTTTCAGCGTGTGGCCTTTTGGAGTTAACAAACTTTTGCAGGACGATTGACGAAGACAATATTGAAAATTACTAACTAGTTTTTTTGTAGGACGTTTGTCGAAGACCCTAGTTAATTTTGAAACAGATTGTTTGGTAGCATAGAAAATATTTCATTTGGATTAAAATTAACAAGTGTCTACTGTGTTTGGTGCCAAAGCAAAAGTTTGGTCACCCTTACGACTTCGTACATCAAAGTATCCTCTCCCCTTGTGCATCCGTGTGATCCTGGGTGTAAGAGAAATGGTTACCAACTCTAGAAATTGGGCCTGTTCTGGTGGGAAAAAGTAATCATCCCAGGATGACTCAGACCGGTAGCACCCTGAACCCGAGGGACTTCCAGCTGGTATATAAAAGTGGGTTCTTAGGGAAAACCCAAGAATCACGAGTATGGTTCCGACGAGATGGATTCGAAAGGGGACTCGCACCGTATGGATCATGCCCCATGAATGGAATGCCCGTACTAAATACCTTTTGTTTTAGAGACCAACCTATTTGTGGCCGTTGCTTGGTATAGTGCAGGGTATAGTATCATTCCTGAAGATACTCACTACTGATCCCCTTGAGTAGAGATAGCAGTTCTTGGGAGGTCATTGCCCAAAGAATTTGAAATTGGTGTGCTCAAAAGACGTTAATGAGCCATGGAGGGGAGCCAATGCCACCAAATTTCTAAGCTATCCGCTCTCGAGAAGGAAAGGTGTTTATCACCAATCTAAGGTATTTCGGTGGGCTATACCAAGTATACAAACCCTAGGCCTTTGGCCTATTAGGATGTGCTTGTCTGTTATCAATTTAAACATTCTTTGAGTCCAAAATTGAAACTGAAAACACTTTGTCTTATGATTGTCTTTGATTGTTAGAATTTGATCACAAAAAATAGAGTCAGTTTAAATCTCATCACTGAAAATACACAAAGAGTCACAACTGTTCACCAGAAACTCGCATCTGTTATCACGAGTCATATTTGTTAAAATTTGGGCCGCATCTGTTATCTCGAGTCGCATCTGTTAATTTTCGAGTCGCATCGGTCATTATCAGTCGCATCTGTGAAGATTAGAGTCGCATTTGTCAGTTTACCTCGCAGTTGTTTTGCAAAAATTGCATGCGTTATATTCTGAGTCACAACTATCAATAAGAGTCGCATCTATTATAGGTTAACCGCATCTGTCAGAGTCAAACTGAACTTTACCAGAGAAACACAATTGATCACTGGAAAACCGCAACTATTAATTTTGAACCGCATCTGTTAAATCCTGAGATGCATTTGTCTAATTATCAGAAAACCAGAATTCACAGTCACTGTCTAGTCAACACGATTACACTAGTTTCAGTTGTCTTCACACAAACAGTCCTTGAACATAAACCTAAAATGATTTGCTCAATTTTGTATCCTTTAGGTTCATTTAGTCATTACCATAGTTGTCTTCATTCAGAGTTTAGTTTCATCTTAGGGCACATATTACCTTGCATTAGACTTCTAGAAAGGTCACTTTTACAAACTTTAGGACTAGTTCTCCATCTACACTCTAGAAAAGTCATAGCATCAACGAAATTTGTCATTGAACCTAGTTTTATCAGTATATCCTTTGTCCTACACAGAGTCTTCCTAGCTCATCAGTCTAGTTAGGAAACTCAACCTGTCTTTGATCCTCATCCTACATTGGTTCCTTGACTTAAACTAAATTGATGCCTTGGTTAGACTTTAGGTATTTGGTCCCTTCGTCTTAAGGTTTATATAATTGACTATTTTAGAACCTTGCTTAGACCTTGCATCTTTAGATCTTAGGCTAGTGTCATCCTAGAACATTCCTTGTTTTGCATAGACCTTGCATCTTTAGATCTTAAGCTAGCGTCATCCTAGAACATTCCTTATTTTGCATATGAAAATCCCAAAAAAAAACATAGACTAGGGTCATACTGTTCATAGATATAGCTTTGCATTTCCCACATATTGAGCTTGTCTTACATGGTTGAAACTAGGTCTAAGAGAAGAGAGAGAGAAAAAATGTCGAACCCAAATGAATTCATCAATCCCTTTTCTTCAAGACCTCACAAGACTCTATTAGACAAATTCACCACTAGAAACACTCAAGGACATATTGCAGTAGAGGACATAGAGGCTGTTGCACAGGACCCTGAGTTTTCCTCTTTTGTAGATGAGTACCTAGCAAATGATCGTCAACGATTTTTAGGAAAATTGCTAGTTGAAGGTGCTACTTTACCTCCAGGATTTGATATCAACACTTTACAAACTCAACCTACACAAGGGACAAATGCCATGACTGCTAGTACTACTATACCTCAGGTCAGCACAACTATGCCATCTACCACATCTACACAGAGTACGACAGTCCATACGTCCCCATTTGGTACATCTAACATGACATCATGATTTAATTTCACTATAGGGACTTCATCGTCTACTCCCTTCGGTCCTCTTGTTGGGAGTAAACAACCTAAAACGTTAGCCTCTACACCTTATGTCGGTGTCCCAAGTCCGCAATCAACAACCATCCCTACTGCCAGTATCACAAGTACCATACCACAGTTGATGGCCATACCTAGTGCTCAAGTCACTAGAGCTATACCAAGGATTACACAAACAGGAGGCATTCCCTCCTTCCAATATGGCAATCAAAATCCTTTTTTGCAGATTGGTAATCAGAATCTGTCCACACAGATTCCAAGTCAAAACCAATTTACATCGATTCCGAATCAAAATCCTTTTTCATAGATAGGTAGTCAGAATCCATCCACACAGATTCCAAGTCAAAACCAATTTACATCAATTCCGAATCAGAATCCTTTTTTCCAAAGTGGTACTTAGAATCTGTTTACACAGATCTCAGGTCAACACCAATTTATGCCGATTTCAGACTAGAACACATTTACCACCATTCTGAATCCAAATCCACCTCAGATGCCAACATTTAATCGAAACCCATCACGAGACTTTGGATTTTAGAATACATACTCGGATCCAAATAATCCTCCTAGCACATCTTTGACCCAAGTTGACGTCTTATAAACACAAATGCAGGCATTACAAACAAAAATGGATAACATGTTGGTGTCAACTAAGAAATCGTTTTCACCAAAGGACATATGCCCATTCCCTTTTGATAGATCATTGTACATGACCCCTTTCCCTCATGGATATGTCATACCTAATCTCCCGAAGTACAATGGAAAACGAAATCCAATAGAACATATAAGGGAATTTTCTACCATATGCATAGATGTCACTTATGACCCCACATATCTTATAAGACTATTTCCAAGAAGTCTTGTGGGAACTGCACTAGAGTGGTTTTCGGGTTTAGATTCTGGCATTAGATCTTGGGGTGAACTGGTCAAGAAATTTGTGGAACAATTTGCCTACAGCATAGATCATGAGATAAATATAGCAACCTTGTGTCACACAATGCAAGACGAAGGGGAAAAATTCATTGCTTTCTTCCAGAGATGGAGAACTATAGCTAGTAGGTGTCCTATTGAGATAACTGAAAAACAAAAAGTTACAATGTTTCAAGAAAACCTTCATGCAAAACTTAGGAGCAACTTAAGGGTACATTGTTGTACATCTTTTTCGGAAATAGTGGAAAAAGGGGTGATAATAGAGAAGGATCTCATTGAAAAGGGTGAACTCAAGACATCAACATCCAATAGAAACCCAATCATACAAAACACCCCCACTGACAGAAACAAATTTTGGTCTCGCAACAAAAATGTCACCAATGATGGGGTGGTTGATGCTAAAAAATTACAAGCAGGACCCCTCCTCACATTACAAGGACCTCATACTTTTTCCAGCACGCTTAATGTTGTCAATCAACCGCCTAACGTGGTCCAAAATACTCAACGTCCACAACCAAGAAGATTTCAAAAATGTGAGTTCACTCCCTTAGGGGAACCCATTGAGTCGGTGTTCAAACAACTGTTACAACATAATCTCATACAGCTGCAGGAACCAAGACAATACGATCCAGGACAATTTAAACCAGCTTGGTGGGATGACAATGCCTTTTGTGATTACCATAGAACTAATGGGCATAACCTACAAAACTAGTGACAACTGAAGAATATCATACAGGATCTTGTCGAAAAGAGAATTATTGAAGTTAGTGGACAAAAACAAAAGTCATCGAACACTGATCATCAAGTATTTTCTAACCCACTACATGACCATGGGAAAGGAACTGTCCCTAGTTTGAGTACTAAGACCAATATGCCAGCCAACTATGCCAGTGTCAAGCATGATTATAATAGTGGGAAAATCATTAACTTCCTTCGCGCCGTCGATGAGAATATCAATACCATTATTATCAATACCAATCATGAGTGTGTGGTCAATAATCGTCGTACTAAATTCACTATTCAAGGCCCTCCATCGTAGCAAACACCCCAACCTTCCAAGTTACAATATAACCTTCTTGACCAGTTGGGGAAGACCCCAGCCCAAATCTCAATCTTGGAATTGTTGCGTATTTCCCCTGAGCATCGGTCTATCCTTGATAAGGCTTTACAGAACACCATGGTCCCTAATGATCTGGATGTCAATTGTTTCCAGGAAATGGTGGGCTACTTGACCAATAATCATCATGCCACATTTTTTGAACAAGACTATGCAACTGAAAAGATGAACCACAATGACCCTTTACACCTAGAAGTCCTTGTTGATAACACCAAAGTTAGACGAGTTTTGGTAGATGGAGGAGCAGGGTTAAATCTGTGCACTTTAAAACTAATTAAGGCTTTAGGTATCTCAGAAGCATGCATAGACGCAACCAAGAGTATTGTCATTAAAGCTTATCATGATGAAGAAAGAAAATCAAAGGGAGTAGTAAGACTTCCTATCAGAATTGGTCCTGTGGTAATGGAGACAAAGTTCCAGGTCTTGGATCTCACCCTTCCTTATAACCTTCTACTAGGTAGACCATGGATTCATGCTATGAAGGCAGTCCCTTCCACATATCGTCAGTGTCTTAAATTTCCTTACAATGGCATAGAAATAACTATAGACGGTGATCCAGATCCTTTCCAGTATTGCACCAATCTAAAGGAGATTCCCCAACGCCAAGTGCCAGTCAACCAAGAGGCCTCATCATCCAATTCATCCTCCTATGTTGATCCAACCACACTTACCCGAACATCTATTTCACCCTTAGTTCCTACCACTCCTAGGGTTGAGATCCAAGACAAGGGTTGTGGAGAATATTACATGAAAACTTCTTATTGTGTTAGCCATTTGATTCCTCCTAAGTCATACGATTTCCCTACATCAGATAGGAGACAATCTATGGTCACTATACAAATTCCTCCCACAAAAAAATTTACTAAATGGGGTGAATTAAGCAAATAGGCCATAGATACAGAAGATGTCACTTCCTTGCTGTATAGGGAAGATGACGAGCAACCCCTCTTACTTGCTCATATTCCTACAAATCTATATGGAAAAGGTTTCAAAATCATGCAAAGCAAAGGATATGATGGACTAAGTGGTTTAGGCTTAAACCAAGATGGCAAGATTGAACCAATATTTGTTTCTCAGTGGCCAAAAGGAGTAGGGCTAGGGTTTCAACTGATTTAGATTGGCGTTCCTAGTACCCCATTACCCTTACTTGAGGAAGTAAGTGCTTCAGAAGATATTAAGACATCTCATGAACCAGTGGATCAATATCATTACGCCTCCCCCGACTCTAATGATTATGAGTGGGATTCCCTATCCTCTACTTCTTCCATGGACCTTGATAAGTTGTTTGGAGAACTTGACTTAATGCTAAGTTCCTCACCCAATCCCTTGAATTCCTCTCCACCAAAGAAAATGACAAAAGAGGAATGGTTTAAGCACTACTATTGGGAATCACTTGATCCTACCTCTTGGCAATCTGAGCCATCTCTTTCTGATAGTCAAACCTTGGCATTAGGCCCACCTATCCATCCACCAAAACCTAAACCTAAGAGCAAACGAGACTTAGTACAAGGCTTTTGTGATCACATGAATAATTCAATCTTTACCTTGACTCCATTAAACTTTGATAACTCCGATGATGACATGCCCTTAGTCTATCCCCAACTCATTGATTGGGACCAACAAGACACACCCATCTTAGATATGTTTGAGAACGACGAAGCAATTGTTGAGTTCCTGGGATTACAAGAAGGCATACCAAAGGGTGATCATAAGGCTGGTTTTACCATTGACTTGGACAAAAAAGCATATTTTGGGGAATCTGTTCAACCCTCCAGTCACAAAAATGAGAAAAAGAATAAACAAGATAAAAAGGATGAGTCTCTAGGTGAAAACCGAAAGGCACCTTTAGACAATGAAAAAGTAAAAAAAAAGGATGCATCCAAAGGTGAAAACCTCTCTGAGGCACCTAAAGATGGAGGTTTGAACATTCTCCCCATTGCATAGGAAAAGTCACCCATGCTCGTTGAAGAATCAGTAGAAGTCAACATAGGTACCAAAGAGAATCCTCGACTGGTTTATTTTGTAGTGTCATTGAGAACAGAAGAGCAGCCCGAGTTCCATAACTTCTTTGCACAAAGACAGATAAATTTCGCTTGGTCATATGCGGATATGCCGGGTTTGGATCCTGACCTTGTTCTACATCATTTTCCCTTACAACCAAGTGCCAAACCAGTGAAACAAAAATTGAGAAAAATGCACCCACAGATTGCTTTATTAGTCAAGGCAGAACTCAAGAAACTCTTAGACATTGGTTTCATCAGATCTATTGACTATGCAGATTGGATTTCAATCTTGTACCAGTCACTAAACCAACTGGGGGAATCCGCATCTGCACTGATTTTAGAGACATCAACAAAGCTTGTCCTAAGGATGACTTTCCTTTGCCTAACATAGACATGATAGTTGACATGACAGCGGGATATGAGATATTGTCCCTTATGGATGGATTCTCAGGATATAACCAAATCAAAATTGCAACTGAAGACCAACCTAAGACAGATTTCATTTGTCCTTGGGGAACGTATTGCTGGAATGTTATGCCCTTCAAACTCAAGAATGTTGGAGCAACCTATCAACGTGCCATGACTACTATCTTTCATGATCTAGTACATACTCTTATGGAGGATTATGTCGATGACCTCATTGCAAAATCCAAGACAAGGGCAGAACATTTACAGGTATTAGACAAGATATTTTAGAGGCTAGAGAAGTACAATGTGAGACTCAATCCAAAGAAATGTGTGTTTGGAGTCAAGTCAGGAAAGTTGTTAGGGTATATCATTTCTAGATGAGGTATTGAAGTGGATCCAACTAAGGTAAAAGCAATCATGGACATGCCTCCACCTACCAATCTTAGCCAATTAAGGACATTACAGGGAAGGTTGCAATCTATCAGAAGATTTATAGTGCAGTTACCAGATAAGACACATCCTTTCCAACATCTACTTAAGAAAGGAGTACCCTTTGCATGGACAGTTAGGTGTGACGAGGATTTTCAACTGATTAAAGAATATTTACTCACACCACCTATTTTAATGCCACCTGTTCAAGGAAGACCATTGATTCTTTATATTACAGCAACCCATTCATCACTCGGAGCATTGCTTGCACAAAATGACGATGAAGGTCATGAAAGGGCAGTCTATTATATCAGTTGGACTTTGGTAGGTTATGAGCTCAACTATAGTACCATTGAACGTGCCTGTCTTGTAGTAGTATTTGCTACTCAAAAATTGAGACACTATATGCTAAACCATTAAACAATGTTGATCGCTAAAATAGACCCTCTGAAATATCTCCTCATCAAGGCAGCATTAACAGGACGACTGGCTAAATGGGTTATGATACTTAGTGAGTATGATATCTAGTATGTCGAAAGAAAGGCTATTAAAGGATAGGTCATTGATGATCAGTTAGCTAACGCACCCATACAGGCAGATCATCCATTAGTTGCAGAATTTCCAGATGAGTTCATATTCACGATTGACACAAACATAACATGGAAACTGTACTTTGATGGCTCACATACAAATCGTGGTTCAGGGGCTGGTATACTGTTTATTACACCATAGGGTGATTCCATCCCTAAGTCATTTAGGATTGCATTCCCATGCACTAACAACATAGCAAAGTATGAAGCTCTAGTGACAGGGTTACGCATGGCAGTCAAGTGGAAAATTAAGATTTTACAAGTATATGGGGATTCTCAACTAGTAATCAGACAGGTAAATGATGATTATGAGACTAAGGACGAGAAGCTTGCTCCATACAAGCGCATGGCTGATAGCTTTAAGGAGTACTTTGACAAAGTTGAATTTCATTAGATACCTCATGTTTTAAACAAGGCAGCAGACGCTATGGCTACAATTGCATCACTCCTTGACATTCCTAACAATGTGCCTAAGTTTGAGTTCTTGGTAGAATAGCTTTTGGTCCCAGCCTATGATATCCCAGATTCTGAAATGGTGTGTGACATTGTTGGTCCTGATTCCCCATGGTACAAAGAAATCTATGATTACCTTCATGCCAAAGTCATACCCACTAGCCTATCAAATAACCAACGTAGGACATTCCTCCGCAAGTCAGCTAAATACACCATCATCGAAGACACCCTATATCGACGTGCCTTAGATAATACCTTACTGAGATGTCTTGATTCTACTAAAGCACAAGCAACTTTGCATGGGGTCCATGAGGGTATATGTGGTTCCCATTCTAGCGGTCCTACCTTAGCCAAAAAGATTATGAGACTGGGTTATTACTGGCCTACTATGGAAAAAGACTCATATGTCTTTGTAACGAAATGCTGCCAATGTCAAGTTCATGGAGACTTAATACATGCACCAGCACAGGAGCTCAGTCCTATAACGTCACCATGGCCCTTTACTCAATGGGGACTCGACCTCATAGGTAAGATCCACCCCACGTCATCTAATGGACACAAATTCATTATCACTGCCACTGAGTATTTTACGAAGTGGATTGAAGCTATTCCTATGACATACATTACTGGCACATAGATTTCTAGATTTATCCTGAACTATATCATTTGTCGGTATGGTGTCCCTCAGTCCATAATCACTGATAATGGCCGCCCATTTAAGAACCAAGAAGTCCGCCATCTGTGTGATGAATTTCATATCTAACATCACTTTTCCACTCCATACTACCACCAAGGTAACGGCCAAGCGGAGGCATCTAACAAGACCATCATTAGAATCCTCAAGAAAACTGTCAATGATGCTGGTCGTGACTGGCATTTACAGCTTAACCCTGCCTTATGGACTTACCGCACTAGTATCCGTACTCCCACTGGTGCTACTCTATATTCACTTGTATTTGGTTCTGAAGCTATTCTCCCTATTGAGGTCGAGATTCCCTCCCTAAGGGTATCCCTAAAAGGCCACATTGATGATGAAGAGTATCGAGTATCGAGACTCGATGAGCTAGAATTCTTGGATGAGCATAGACAAAAGGCACTAGACCATCTTCAAGCATATCAGAATCACCTTTGTCAAAGCTATAACATGAAGGTCTTGAACAGAAACTTTGACATTGGTGACCTGGTTTTAATGGAGAACCCAAAGAATCAAGCAAAAAGAGACAAACTAGGAAAGTTTGAACCTAATTGGTTAGGACCTTATGTTGTTACAAAAGCTTTTGGATCAGGAGCGTACCAACTCTCTACTCCTGAAGGGGAACCATTGTCCTCACCTATCAATAGTCTGCATCTGAAGAAGTTCTACGCATAGCTTCTACGAGCCTTTGTCTTAATTAGCAAAAATACAAAAAAATCAAAAATCAAAAAAAAAAAAATCAAGTATCAAGGTGAAAACCTGGCAAACAGGCGTCTTGGTAACACCAAAAATTTTTTTTTAGATAATCTAGAAAATAGTAAAGACAAATCATTCGTCCAATAGTGAAAACCACTTTGGTGGCGCTTTGGATAAGTACCATTGTGAAAACCTGGCAAACAGGCGCCATGTGTAGTTAACTCTGCTCCTTTGTCTACTATTATTCTGTACATAGTCCTTAAACTATACATAGTCCTTATCATTGTATATAATCCATTACCCTGTACATAGTCTACTCCCCTATACATACTATCTATCCCTGTACATATCCATTATCTTTCGTGTCCATCGCTTGTATATACCGGTCATAATAAGTGGTAGTCTTTCCCATAACTTGGAACGATTGACATCGAGTGTTTTTCATATCCTCCATTTTACCCTATTCATAATCAATTGGTCTTATACTCGACTAGGGGCGAACAATTGACATGTGTCATATTGGTTCTTACATTGGCTGTGTTGAAGACGTAAAACCATGGAAAAATCCATGAACATCGCAAAATGACCTAAGAAAACACAAAAACATCAAAAAATTTCAAAAAGACAAAAAAATCAAAACATTTCAAAAATCCAAAAAAATAGAGTCAAAGTCAGTCGCACTTGTTAGTCTTTGTCGTTTGTCGAACTACATTGCCTCTGTGACTGGACGTAGGCAAGGCCATCTGCCGATGTGCCCCTAAGGCATTAGGTTAGTCCCTTTAGCTTTGTTTGTATAAAATCTTGATTCAATCCATATGTCTATATGACAAGGTCATTGATCATGTCAAACTACGAGGTCTCTGCATGTATAACGTAGGCAAGGCCATCAATCGATGAGCCCCCGAGGCCAAACTAGGTCAGTCCATCAGGGTTCATCGCATTCACTTTCACACACGTCTTATATTTGTAGTCAGTCTTGTCAGTCAAGTCAAGTCGAACTACGAGGTCTCTGCATGTATAACGTAGGCAAGCCATCAATCGATGAGCCCCCGAGGCCACACTAGGTCAGTCCTTTAGGGTTTGTCATCACATACAAGTCAATTGTCAACATATCATCTCAAGTCATGCATAAATCCGGTGAACATGTCATCAATGTCTCTAAGTCAAATCAAACAACTTACCAAACAAAAAAAACAAAATAGATCAACAAACGTCTACTACAGGATGTGTCCTTCCTGGAAACAAACATCATCATCATGGAAATTGACCTGTATTTTGTTCAGGATGAGTCCTTCTTGAATATTGATATCAACAAAACAATCTTTGTCTTATACAGGATGAGTCCTTTCTGCATAATCGACATTGTTAAACAATCAAACATAGCCTTACACAAGTTATCACATCAACGACATCCGACTCAACGTCTTATACGATACATGTCTTTCTGAAACTAGGCTTTGTCATGCCTTATACAGATAGTCATAACATCGAAACCAGACTCACAGTCTTATCCGGTATGTGTATTTCTTGACATTAGGCTCTATCAATCAAAACAAATCAAACAAACAAATCAAGTTTTGGCAAATACGATACTGGCTTTTTGAATTTATGGCTTCTTTATCTTATCATTTATCTTGAATTGATGACTGGGAATAATGTTACTAGCTTTCTCAATGATGTCCTATGAAGGATTTAGAGAAGCAACGATGTATCAGAATTCTATTTTCCTTGACTGTTGTTTGTCGACTGTCCTTTTCAATTTGATTTTGAGTCATGTTACTAGTTTCCTCAAGGATGTCTCATGACCCGTCTTTTACTTTGTTTGTTGTCTGTGGTTTGTCTTGACAAAAAGACTGGGGCAACTTGTGCCCTTAGTATGAGTGGATGACAATCCTTGTCTGCGACTGTCTGTTATTGGCAAATGGATGACCTTGCACACCTTGATTTATGTTATATCATGGTGTTTATCTCAATTTGTATTAGTCCCGCCCAATGATGATAAAGTGCAATACCTTTTGTGATATAGCAAAATATCAAAGATTGTTAATACTAACATCTATCTCCTGTCTGTCGTTCTTTCTCGATCTTTCTTCCCTCACTAACAGTTCTTCTTTCTTACATTATGACGGAGTCCTGTGACACAAAACATTATACATCATCCTACATCAACATACATGTTAGAAAGATACATACATATAGGCATATTTCATATCTAGATCATCATGGCATAATAGATATTCATCATCAAATAATACATATCATAAATATTCCATATATAAAGCAACTGTACATACATGCATCACATTACATTTGTATAGCATCACATGTAGTATGCATCATACATATAACATCATATTATATCTCATAATTTGTAAATTGCATACATCACATAGAATCCACATTATCTCATTAGATGCATAAACATCATAAAACACATATACTCATCCATCACATAGGCATATCATATGAACATCACATGTATAAATAAAGACTGCATAATCAATACATAAACATCCATATCATGAAAATCACTGCCAAAATCATATATATATATCACTCAACTGTGTCACATCACAATGTCATAATATATCAATAATACATGGAAGCCCGCAGGCTATAAAACCAAAATACAATGTCTTGACAAACGATACCCCTACCCTGAACTGCCACTGCCATCATGTCGGGAGTGTGCGGGAGAAGGATGATGGGAACCTGATGACCTATGAGCTATGGGAGGTCTTTCATATGGAATTGCTCTACGTGGCTGCTCCACCCCCTCTGTGCTAACTGTCCTAGTGTGGGTCCTAGTCTAGGACCTACTACTGTGTGCCGCTGAGAAACTGGGAGCCCATCTCTCTGATGGAATCTCTGCCTCATATAGATCCTCTCTCCCTCTCCCCAGCTCTGACTAGCTCTCTAGCGAACACAGCTGATGGTCCTATGCACAATGCCCTAAGCTCTGTAAATCTCTGCTCCATCTCCTGTCTTTGAGCTATGGCCTGATCCATATCCATCACTGCTCTGTCTCTCTCCATCCGATATGCATCCCTCTCGACCATCAGAACTCTCATCTGCTCCTCCAAGGATGCAACCTGAGCACACAGTATATCTTTGTCTGGATCCTCTCCCTCTATATCATCCTGTATGTCCCTGGCTCTCCCATCCTCCTCCTCATCCAGCTCCTCCAGGATCTGATCCCAAATCTCTCTCTCGTGACGATCATCCTCATCATCATCCTCCTGATAGGCATCCAACAAACCCAAAGCATCAATCTCTGCCTCCTCTCTGCCTACCTCCTCGGCACCTACCTCCTCCTCTGCTGGGATATCTGGGATGGCTGCCTCTACCGGATGCATCTCCTCTCCATCCTTTGGTAATGTCCTCTTCTCCACCTTTGGCCACATCCTCCTCTCCTCCTCTCCCAATGTCTAGCATGGCCACATCCTCCTCTCCTCGCCCCTCCTCACGGATCAGTGACAATGGTGGCCCTCGTCCCCTCCGACCGCATCTCCCTCTCCTACCTCCATGTCGTCCACCTCTGCCATCATCTCCTCCATCACCACAACCTCCTCTGCCTCCCTGTCCCTCGCCGCTCTACCGGCGCTGGCTGCTCTGGATCTATTGAAGGGATCAGCCTGTGAACTGCCCACCACTGATCATACTCTACTGTGGTCTCGGGGTCTACTGGTCCATCTCTCCATCCCCATGGAAGTGCCTGTAGCGCATCAATATTTGCCTCTGTTGTGGCCACTGGAATCTCTGGCCCCCATAGTGGGACCTCTTGCGAGGATCTCACAAACTCTGCTCGTCCTCGCGGCACATCCTGCACCTCTCCAAACTATCGCAGGACACGATCTGGCAATTGCCGCTCTATAATGTGGACGTGTGATACTGTCCGTCCAACCAAATACTGTGCCTGTTTGCAAAATGGCAAGTGCTCATCCTCATCTAACCACTCCTCACACTCTAGGTATGGCCTCCATGTAAACTGTTGCATCGTATCTATGGCATGTCTGAAGTACCCTGTATCTCCAATGTGATGCTACGTGGTTGCCCCTGCATAGCGAAAGGCATAGGGAGCTCCATGTGGAAGGTCCACTGTCGTAGGTGGTCAGAAAATGGCAATATGCTCCCATGCCCATACCATCAGGAGCGTGGTGCCACAACTCATCGACTATGCCTCTCGATAGGCAATATCATGTAGATGGAAGTATAACATCCCAAGCACACATGAACCCCAAGCATATACAACTCGATTCTCGAGCATGCCCACTAACGTCTCCCCCCACCCCACGGGAAAGCCATGACCTCGGCGGTTAGGAAGTACTATCTCGCCTATCAATGTAGCCAACAGACAGTCTAGCTATCTATATCTCTAGGCCAATACCCGCCATCTAATCTCATAATCATCAAAACCTAATTGCCTAATGTCAGCATGGGGGTAATATCTACACATCTCAGCGGCACCCCTCTGGGTATCATATGTCACCCGTGTCCCTCTAATCGGAAGTCTCAGTATCTTATATACATCCTCTAATGTAACCGTGGCCTCTCCGGTCGGTAGGTGGAAGGACGATGTCTCCGAGTGCCACCACTCACACAAAGCTATCAGTAGTCCCCGATTCGCCTGAATCTGGGGCATGTTTGTCACATGCAATAGACCAAGGTGCCATAGAACCTGTCGCTCTGCCGGCCGCAAGCTATCTCTGAATCGAAACATCGTAGGTCTCAACTCCCGTGTATAAATCCTGTCTAATACAACCTGCAATGGCATTATACATGCCTCATGTCAGCCTTAATCATCTATTCTAGTGCAAAATGACTATACTACATGAAATGCAAATGCGTCACTTTTTTGCACATGCGTCATTATTTTTCACATGTGTCGCTTTTTCACAAATGCGGTTCATAAACTTCACATGCATCATTATTAAACAAATGCGGTTCATAATATCACTTGCGTTACACTACAGTCATATGCATTGCAAAATAACACTTGCGTTGCATAAATTTCAAATGCGTTTCTAAATATACATATGTGGCTATATAAATGCAAATGCATTTCAAAAAGTCACATGCGTTTCAGAAATAAACAAATGCGTTTAACTGCTAAACACTATTCAAACTGGCCAACATAAAAATACAAATGCGGTTTTCCGCATACACATGCGTCGTTCGCGCATGCATATGCGGTGAATTACTAAAGCGACACATAATTCAAAATTAAATTAAATGCATTAAATTACGTGCAAATCAAAATTTTCAAAAGCCAAGTTTTAGGTACATACCGGGGGTCCGCACCGGCTGGTCTCTGGAATGTCCGAATCCTGTAGGCTTGGTGATGGGTGGTCGGAATAGGAGACATTGTCGCTAGAAGTCCAGAGCAAATTTTCAAATCTCTAAGCTAGGTGGGTGCAAATGAATAGGTTTTTCACCCCTATTCCTATATATACCTAGGGCTTAGGTGGCCTTTCGGTCCTACTGACCATGTTAACTTCCATTTTCCAGCAACCCGTACCTGTCCATCACATTTCCAAACCCAATTCCGCAAACTCCACTGCATTTCTGCCTATCCTATGGACTAATCGGGAGCATTTCCAAAATTTTCTAAACTTTTTTGACAATTTGTCAATTTTCCCGAGGGGGCATACCTTTACCTATTCTAATCTGGAGCATTACTGGGGCATATTTCTTATTGATTTTCTTTGACACAACACTGAAATGACATTGTATCAAAGAGGGGCAAATGTAGACACCGAAATCTAGTTTTAAGCCTACGACTTCCATATTCTTCATATTTCGTATTCTTCATGGTCATGATTAAATAATGTCAATTATTTAATTATTCTCAATAATCTTAATTTCTTCTATTAATTAAATAATCTTAATTATTGGGGCGCCGGTCCCAGCTCAGTTGGTTAAGGTGTTCCCTGTCGCAGGGCGCCCACCATGGGTTCGACTCTCCGGCGCTCCTGTGGTACTGGTTGGTGTGTCCTGCCAGCACTACCGGTCACGGTAAAAAGTTTACTGGCGGTGGGGGGTTATATGGGGGGTCATGCTGCACCTGATTCCCCTCGTTAAAAAAAATAAAAAAATAATCTTAATTATTTTAATTAATTCACACTTTTTTCTTTATTCTATCGATTAATTAAATAAACGCTTTTTATTTAATTATGTTACTAATTAACCTTATTCTTCTTGTTAAATTAAATAAATTCTTATTTAATTTACTCTTTATCATATTTCAACTATAATTAAATAAATTTTTTATTTAATTATTCATTTAAATTCCTTTATCATTTAATTAAATAAATCTTATTTATTTAATTATTCTTCGAATATCGAGTCTTGAATTAAATGAATTATTTAATTCATTAATTCTATTTTAACGTATTCTTCTATACTTTAGATAATTATGTGAGTTATCTAAGTATTCACTTTTACTCGACTCGACATCTATTTTAATCACTCAGTTAACTCTTCGTTTGATGTCTGAGTGGCGTTCTCGAGTAATCTCTTCGTCAGATCAGTCAATCGTCCAGTTCTAATTCATTTGCGTGTACATGTGGATTAATTAAATATTCTTATTTAATTAATTAAACCTTGTGCATGCATTCGAACAGAGAGTCGTTATAATCAATCTTCATCTTTGTCATGCAAAGAATTTCTTATGTTTTCGAATGTCGAACTGAAGATTAAATCATTTATTTAATCTTTAATCTTATTTCTAGTTTGTATCACTCATGTCACTACTAACAGTTATCAGAATGCATGTCTAATCTGTCAATCTCAACCGTCCGTTGATCTTTCAATCTTGACCTGTCATTCGAATAATCAATTTTCTATAAATTGATTTGTCATTCTTCATTTCAATCTCTCGCAAAATCTTATGACTTTTGAGAGCACTCAATCTTGAATCTTCGATATTTTGCTAATCATTATCTTAGGCTATACTTGCACGAACTTATGAGAAATCTGACGGCAATTATACTACACAAGAAAAATGGAGAAGGGCAATCAAGATGAATCATGGAAATACGTTTGAAATTGGTGAGATTGTTTCAGTTTATTTACGTTCTACTTTCCTTTGTTCTTTGTTGCTTAACACAATAGATTTGCATGTTAGATTTAGATTTGCATGTTTGCTTCTAATGATCTTTGTCTTCTATGTGCACTTTCTTGGCGTTACAATACACATCTTGCAAATCCATCCAAAAATCTTCCAATATATTAAAATGCTTCTAAAAAATAGTAGGAAGAAAACCATTCATCTTATGTTTTGGATAAAAATTCTTTTGGGATGTATACAATCCCAACCTTAAGTGACTCAACATATCACACACTGCTTTTGCAACCATAATATGAGCACAATTATATTCTCCCAACTTCATGGGAAACTTGTGGCATCTTGTTTTGTGCTTACCTACAAACTTTCCATTCACCGCCAAGTTCTGATATATGAATTCCATGAGGACAATCCTATCATTGCAACATCTTGGGAGTAGGTGAGGATGTCCATCAAATCCTACCAACTAGAAGTAAGAGAACTTGGGGTATTGGATATACCAACATCCCCATTCAGCAATGAAAGCCATGGCATCTCTACTCAACCTGTATCCAACATCTCCAGTCAACTAGTTAATGATGACATAAAGGAATGCATCATTAACCCTTCTATAATGCAGCTCTGATGTTTGCAAGGTTAATTGATCATAATGCTCCCATGCCTTCTTCTATCCAAGAGCTTCCCCTAATGTTCCTACTACTTTCAATCAAGGAAAAATACCCATCCTTGCAGCAACATATACAACATATGAAGTCATGAAGAAGGTCTTTGTCTGATTCACCTTGATCATTTGATTGTGCAGGCTGTCCAACAAGATCATTTCCCAATCAAATTGTTGCTTTCCATCCAAAATTTCCTCAATAAAAGGAAACATCCACTCCTTGAAGCATGTAGAATCTCTTTTCCCAAATACCCTAGACAACATCATCATCAAATCATCAATATCCTTTTGGAAATATCCCCTCTTAGGTTGATCTAGCACCTTAGTCAAAGACTTCTTTTCAACCTTTAACCACTTCTTGTTCATGTGAGCCCTATTGGTTTCTTTATGGTTATTGAATAATTGCAATGCCTTTGCCTCATTCAGTTGCTTAGGGTTCTGAGGGGTAGGAGCATTGAACATAAATGTCATCATTTATGGGAAGAGATCAATGATTACATTTCCTTGAATGTCCACACATTTCCTTGTTGTAGGGTTGTAAGCCCCTACTGATGTGATTATAATCTCTAGACACTAGAATGATAGTGGGAAAATAATCACATGTGCCAACCCACATTAGGCTATCCTCAAATTTATCCCAATCACATCTTCAAAGAAAATGTCTACCGACAACTCCTCATAGTTGAATGGGCCTAGATCAATATCAGTAATATCATCCCAATCTGATTCTAACTTGCTTGCGGTGAGAGTAGCACTCTTGTGTTTGTATCTCAAGGTATACGACAACTACTCCACCTTTATCTTCTTATGCTTCACTTGCCTTGAACTCTCGACAGCCTGGGCCTGCACCTGTGAAACCTCTCTAGAAACTCCTAACATTGCTTAATCCTACAAAACTACCCTAGATTAGACTAATAAAAAGTATGAAAACCAACATTAGAAGATTACCTTTAATATTTCCCTATCCTTCCCTAGGTAACATCTCATAGTGAAATTTGAAACTTATCAGAGATGGAACTAGGAAGATATTAAGAATTATAAATCCTCTAACAAAGGTCGGATCAGGGTCAGGGTTAGTATCAGAATCAAAATTGGGATCGGAATGGAAACCAAACCTGAAACCATTCAATAGTTCCAAGTTCATTCTCCATTTTGGTTCCACTTCCACCAAAAGAAAATGATGTGGAATGGAGACAAAACCTTACTAAGAGAAGGTTTGAAATCTGACCTAAACTCTGACGCACATACTCATGAGTTGAGTTTTTTCTTGGCTCTACTTCCGCCACTTTATCCTTGAACATTAAGCAAAATTATCCAATGCTTATAAATATTTGGAATAAGGTCACAAGAAGGCACAAGGATACTTACAATAAAGGTGTGACTTCATCATTGACAAAATAGGGGGGATCAAGCCACCTAGGGCATGAAATTGTAAAGAGACGATGCACAAACCCTAGTTTTCACAACTTGTCGACTCAAGAAATTAGGGAATCAAAAACTCGACATGAAATCCATTGTATCGACACAAAAATAAGATCAGAAGGGTCATCCAATAGATTTCCAAAATTTTAAAGCAAGTGAGATCTTTAAAAAATGAAACCCTAAACGAAACTAGGGCATGAAAGTATGAATACCACCAAAATGGGAAAACGATAGTAGACTGAAAAAAATGAATGGGAAAAGAAAAAAATAAAATGGGAAACATAAGGAAAAACAAAACAAAAACCGAAAAAGAAAGCGAAACATAAACATAAACATGTGAAGATTCACGAGAAAGGTGGTGAATGCGCGATGAAAACCACAAACTGCAAAGAGGAAAACAAACAAAATGGAATGGGGGCGAAAACCCACCTACGTCAAAACACTACCAAACAAGATGAAACTCAATCTGAATCTGCTTGCAGATGCTTTCCCTCAATCAAATCGTGCTCCTCTCTCACACTTTTTCAGATCTGGTTCACTAAAACAACTTAGGAAATAATGATAATGAGCCAATTAACTTTGATTAAGGTTTAAAAGCCATTTCACATGTGTGAGGAGGCTATAATTAATGCATGTAATGTGGTTTGTTGGACGCAGAATCAAAATAGGTATGAGTACTCAACATATGCATATGTCAGAGGTAAAGCGGAAGCAGAAGTAGAGTGTAAATGGAATTAGAAACCTGATGTAAGCTCGACATTCCATTCTGGTTCTGGTTTTGGCCCCGTGGCAAGGAAAACGATAACAAAGGAATGGGAGTAGGATTGGAACTGAAATTGGCTCTGGAACTTTTCACAAAGTTCCAAGTTCGGTTCCACTCCCGACAAATGAACGAACACCGACACAAGAGAAACAAAAAAAAGGAAAAAAAGGAAACGGTACTATAATGAAACCCATCCCAAACAAGACAAAAACAAAAAAGAAAACCAATGGGAGTAGGATCAGAACTAAAAGCAGATCTTGAACTTTTCACAAAGTCCCAAGTTTGGTTGCATTTTTGCTTCCGCTTTTATCAGGAGGAAAAGAAACCACAAGCAAACAAAAGACAACTCAAGGGAGAAAAAAACCAAAGAGTGCAAGGAAAACCAAATAGACAAAGAAATCCAACAAGGAAAGAATAGGACCAAGACTGAAACTGAATCCGGACTTGGAACCTTCACAAAGTTTTGAGTCCAGTTTCCATTCTAGTTCAACCTCCACCAGAAAAAAGGAACAAGGACTTAGGTGGAAAATGATCAACTCCTAAGACCCAAAAAAAAACACCAAGTACAAACAAACACAAGGGAGACCCATTTTGACAAAAAATAAATGGGGTGGTTATGCAAGGCATAACAAATGGTGACTTGGTTGGGAAAATGGTTTACCCATTTTCAAGACATTGAAGAATTCAGTCACCTAGAACCTCTGGTTCATGAACATTTTAAACTTTAGTATGATAAGTTATGGAAAACAAGGTTGAGCTGGAATCTCAAATGTAAATCAACAAAAAACACATCGAATTTGAGTGTGTGCATTCATGGTGTATCTATTCCAAAAAAGGTTCCTCTCATCCTGAAATAACTATATCAAATATTTAGGCTATGTGAGTTTAATCCCTATTACTATCGTGCAATGATATCCTGGGCATTGCTTTGCTGACAGACAGGTGTCCATAGCCCTGACAGAGATACCTCTCATTCTCTCAAGGAATTGCTCTACTGCCAACCAAGCATCCATAGACCTGATAGAGATACTTGAATTACCCTTCTCATATTGAGTTTTTCAATCAATTAATAGTTTTCTTTTCTTTTCTTTGCATAGGCTTACTTGAGTCATTTCTCTTTTCATCTTTTTGTAAATACTTAGATATGTCATTTTGAAATTTGGGTTGAGAACTACAATGGATTTCATGACAGTGTTAGGACTCATATTTTTCACCTAAATCAAAATAAAATTATTGAGACAAATAGACCTCCATATAAATAGATGTTACTATATATTTTGTGACAAATTCAGTTGTGGTCTATGAGATTACTTACAATACACTTGTTTGTTCTTAACCTTTCAGGCTGCTACTTAAAAAGAACACAAGAAACAGGTCTTGAGACAAAAAATTTCCACAGACATACTTGAAAATACCTAAACCAACTTCCCTCCTAGTACCCTTAGTGTAGAATGAATAACCACTCCATATTTGAAAATAGAGAAAAACATAACTCACCCCAAGACACAAAAACAAAAACACAAACCAGAAGAACAAAAAAAAACAAACAAACAAAAGAACAAACCAAATAATTACATATGTACAACCAATCAGAACATTAGACCCTTATGGGCCAAAATAGTGTTTGAGAAACTGTCCATTGATAGGAAATGGAACAGACTCTCTTGTTAAAGTGCTCAACCGAAAGGCATTCTCGCCAAGTATTTCAACAATTTGATAGGGACCCAACCAAAGTCTTTCAAACTTTTGATGGTGTCCTTTATTCTATTTAGCTTTATCCCATAATAGTACCAGGTCTAATATCCTAAAAGCTTTGATTTTTACTCTCTTGTCAAACCAACGTTTGACAACAACTTGATGTTTAGAGAACTGCTATAAAGCAGCATCTCTTTGTTCTTCCAAATTTAATAAACCGGTCAGCCTAACCTCTATCCTATCATCATTTGAATGGAATTCTTGCGTAAACCTAAGAACAATAATCTATATATGGTGTGTGTGTGAAATGTGGGAATTGTTAGTAAATCAACACAATCACCAATGAAATGGATTATATCAAAGATTTGAATAAAATAAACTACTCTATTTTGCAGTCAAACAAATATTTTAAGAACATCTCATTGTCCTCTATTCTCAAGGATCTATTAAACCATTTGGACCTCAAATTTCTATGTGCACTATGGTTGTTAAAATGACAACTTGAGAAATGAGATAATATTCAAAATGCAATCCAATTAAGTTCCTACATGAAACTATACGATGAAAATGATAATGGATATTATGATGAATGGATAATCATATTAGATTATACAATGTAAATGCTATGATATGAAGCTAGGATGATTCTTCATATGCTCAAATGCTGACTATGAATATATTAATCTAAAATGCAACTATAAAGCAACATATGATTGTACAATGCTAACTATGAAACTAAACATGATTCTATTTGCAAGTACAAAGTAAAACATGATTCTAACTATAATAATCCAAATGCTCCAATGCTCAAAGCTATTCCTACATGATAACTCTACTCAGATGTGGGATGCAAAATACAATGGAAAAGGGTTGTATTTATAGGCTTTTCCAAGCATCTTGAGGTGGCAATGATTGACGGTCATGATTCAAATAAGAGGGATGGACGGTGACGATGAGGAGAATCAAGAAGGTGTTCCCTTGACCAAAGAAAACATGCCCAATGGATGGAGGAATCTCTTGACCAAAGACAACATGCCAAATGGATGGAAGAATCAAGTGTGTGAGAGAAAAACCATGTGTTTGAAAATTTGTTGAAGAAGTGTGTGAGGAATAAGCCATGTGTTTGAAGATAATTCTAATTAAAAATTAGAATTATTTAATTTCATGTGACCTTGGTGAGGTGGCATGAAATTTTGTAGACATGTGCTTGAATTCCTAATCTGGGATTAATGAAACTTAATTAAATAGAACAAGCTTATGGAAATTCATTTATTTAATTAAATTAGAAGAATATGATTTTAGATTTGGAGAATTAAAGGATATGAACTATATAAATAAATTGAGAATTTATTTATACATAGTTGAATATTAATTAAATAACTAGTATTTAATTAATTAAATGTCTTGACCGATTTTAGGTGTATACATTTTGCCCAAGTCTTTGAAGTAATGTGTTTACATGTTGCTTGAAAGAAAAATTTGATACCGACACTGAGAATTTTTTTTTGATGCCCCAGACATTGATTTTCAGGTGATGATGGATATGCCCCCTCAGGAGATAAATTGGTGAATTTTGGAATTTTTAGGATTTTTGAAAATTTTAAAAAAATTGATGATTTTTCGATGATTTGATGATGATCTCAAAATTTTGTGCTTCAAACACAATTTATCTCCCGAAAAATGATGTAGAAGTTAGCAGGGGATAATCCAATTAATTAGGACCCCTTTGAAAAATAAAAATAAAAATAAAGCAACCCCATAAAATGCCACTTAATTAACCTTTAAAAGATTAAAAAGTTGATTAGAAAGGTCATTTGTGCATTTTGCAATTTGAAAACTTTGTGAGTGAGAGTGATTGAGAAAACTTGGAGCAGAAAGGTGATCCCCTACCACATGCACCAGTTCAAGCAAGTCAGGCAGGACAACCGCCCAACAACATATGGACCTCTGGTGAGTACCCCAAAAAAATTTGCCTCATATTTCGTGCATTTAATTTCTTGATTTTTTTGCTTTGAATTTAGATTTTGAAATGTTTTAATGCATTGAGATACTGAAATAGCACATGCATAGTCTATTCTAGTGCATAGGATAGGCTAGCACATAGGTTAAATGCTTTAGCACATAGGATAAAGTAGTCCATAGGTGAATTGTTGTAGCACACTCATGAACTATTGTAGGGCATAGAATAGTCTAGCGCATAAGGTAATTAGATTAGCGCATTGATTAAATGTATTAGCACATCGAGACTTTGTTCTAGCACAAAGAAGGTCTGTTTTAGTGCATTGATGAATTTCTCTAGCGCATCAAGTTTTTTAGCGCATTTGAGCACTGTTTTGGCACATTGGGTATATTTGATGATTTTCTTGTTGAGACCCCTTGATTTTGATGATGTTTGATCATGTTAGTTTGTGATTTGATGATGATTGATGATGTTGATAGGTTAGATGTCCATTGATCTCATGGTAGGTGATATTTAATGATAGGATGATGATAATTGATCTCATGATAGGCAAGGAGCAATTATAGGTTGATTGATTTGATAAACCTCATGATAGGCAAGGTTGAATTGATTGATGAACCTCATGATAGGCGAGGTTCATTGATTGATTTGATATTAAATCTCATGATAGGTGAGGTTGAGTTGATTGATTTGATAAACCTCATGATAGGCGAGGTTGACTTGATTGAAGAAACTCATGATAGGTGAGGTTGAATGATAGATTGATGCTCACGAGATTTGATCAAAGTCTCACCAGAGCTAATTAGATTGATAGGCTGATTGATTTTGATTGACTAACGGATTGATGTTGATTAATTGATTGATTGAATTGCAATTTTATGATGATAGGAGCCATTGACTAGTCTGCAAATCACAGAGAGGTTCCTGAGGACATGGGAGTTGATTCGCCATCTGATGCAGCCTGAGACAACTATTATTGCCCTATGTGGTTTGTCATCTCTTATCGATATGCCCCATATTAGGGTGAATAGGGGTTTACTAACAACTTTAGTAGAAATATGGAACAGTGAGCATACCACCTTCCATTTTCCCACTGGTGAGATCACGGTGACTCCTGAGGATGAATATTGGATTCTACAAATTCTGGTGGTTGGAGAGCTTGTTATATATGATGCACATGAGCAGGGTGGGACTAATGCACTGAGCTGAGTATTTCAAGATGACCATATATGTGGGTACAATATTTCGTTGAGGGACATGGTTGAGGGATACACCATGTTGTCATCTATATTAGCTGGTTTCATTGGAGGATTCCTTTGTCTTGACTATAGGTCAAAGGGACTCTCAGTTGGATGGGGTAGGATTTTAGAGAGTATGATTGTTCATGGGACGAGATATACATGGGGTTGCTAAATGCTAGCCCATCTATACCATGATTTGCACCAGGTGGTTTATTTGCGCAAGGCCATTCTATCAACAGGAGTCACATTGCTCTAGGTCTAGGCTTGGGAGCATATAGTAGTCAGTCGACTAGTGGGAGATAGACAGAGGCCAGCCATGAGGCCCTATGTTCACATCTATGTAGGTTGACTTGCTCAGCCTAGGTTGGGCAAGCTAGAGTATTGGAGGAGGACCCTAGATGATTTAGATTCAGTTGTATGGAGGCCCTATGTTGAATGTGAGTAGTGGCCAGAGGAGGACATGGAGATGCCATATTTGTGTCAATCGATTTATCTAATTGGCCAAACTCATTTATTTATCAAGAGATTCATGCTTCTGAGGGTATTGAGATAGTATGATAAGGTTTAGGGCATGCCCCAAGGCATGGACCATTATGCTTGGCAATGATAGGATACTTCAGAGTGGGGACCAGTGTTGTCCTATGATGCAACAGTTGAGCATTTCTAGGGCTTATAGGTCATCCTATGGGATGTTCATCTAGATATCATTGATGCTCTAATATCAATAGAGTATGCTCAGTATATGTTTACTCATCCCTTCCCACGGATTACGATTCTTGAAGAGCCAACACCTTTGTTAGCAGAGGAGAAGGCAGGATGTCATGGGTGGAGGTGATAGAGAGAAGAGGCGAAGGAGGAGGGGGAGGAGGAGGAGCAGGTGGTGGAGGAGGAGAGCAGTGAGGAGAGGGATAGTAGCGATGAGGGTGATGATGAGGAGGGTGATGGGGGAGATGATGGAGGCGATGGGGGTGGAGGAAGTCTAGGTCTTGATATTAGATAGATGAGAGTGCCTTGCAAGAGGTGATCATTAGTAGCCCCATCATAGTAGCGGGTACAGATTAGACTACCATCACAACAACAACAGATGTAGATTGCTATGTTACAGGTGCAAGTTCAGACATTGCAAGGATAGTTAGAGTAGGTACTGGCTCTTTTGACGTAGGCACAAGGGCAGGTGTAGAATCTAATGACTAAGAGGGATGGTGCTAGGTAGCAGGTGCATGCCCAGCTCGCACAGATACAAGCCTAGGTGTAGGGATAGATTTCCACGTTGACCAATGAGAGGGATGCCCTAAGACAACGAGCGGAGTAGGTCGAGGCCATTACTAGGAGGCTACAGTAGGCTGCAATGACTGTGGGTACATCAAATTATTTCAGAGATATTTTCCACACCGCTCAAGAGGCCAAGTTCTACAAGGGCTGATATCATGAGGTGGTTCCTCTAGAGTGGTGGGAGAGCTTTACCCAGTCTCGGTCTGGCAAGTCTCAATCTTAGATTGTTAGTGTGGGTGTTACACAACCATTTCTTGGAGATTGGAGAGATCCTAGTGCAGGACTGTTGGGTGCAGGGGGTGGTACTGGTCCTGTGATGCCAACAACATCTGGAGGGAGCACAACATAGCTCTAGTTTATGATTTTTGATATAGTTTTAGACATGTATACACTCTTTATTCAGTTGAGACATTGATGATGTACCTCTTGTTATCAAAATTTATGATACACTGCCATTTTTTATATTGATGTATCTCTTCATACCTTTGGATATCCTTGTACACTTTGACATTATTATTTTGAGGTTATATGATATGTGGTTATGATTATGATCTATGTGTCTATATGATGTTATATGCTGATGGATGTCTATGATGCATTTAATTTCTATGTTATGATGATGATCCTGATGATTATGATGGATGCATTTAATTTCTATTATTTATGCTATGGATGCAACTGATGTGTTATTATGATTTATGAATGAGGCCTATAGGATTCCTATGATGGATTTTATTATGCCACTAATATATGATGCATTTGATGTTTTTGTACTTTTCTAATACAAATAAATGATGCCATGAATGAATGAATGTTAGATGAAATGATTTTATGATGGTACCTAGTTCTATGTGTTTATGATGTTTATGATATGATGACGGATGATCCTATATGCTTTATGGATTTATGCAAATGATGTTTTATGCTATTGATGATTATGTGATGTATGCAAGGATGATATGATAATGTGTGATTTTGTGATATGATTTATGGATTTATGCAAATGATATTTTATACTTTGTGAGATAGATTTGATTATGCCAATGATATGTGAGGATATGTGATGCTCATATTGATTATGTATGGTTGTAATGATAATCGGATGTAATGATTATATAAATGATGTATGATGTTTTGTAATGATGATATGGTTATGTGATGTAAATGATTATGCTTAACTGAGTTTGTAATTCTTTGAAACTTCCAAGTTCTTAAGCTTAAATGAGTGAATCTATCCAACTTCCAAGAGCTATGGGAAGGTTACCATCAGTTGGTTCTTTGTTAAGTTAAGCTTCACAAAACCTAACATATTTCCCAATTCTTTTGGAAATCTGAAGAGACTCACTCATTTAAGCTTAATGAAACACTTTCTTAATGCAACTATATGAAATGATTTTGATTATGTAAATGAGATGTGATGCATGTATTTTTGTATTTTCTGATGCAAATATTATGATATGATACATATGAATGGATGAATGATGTGATAATTTTTTCTAATGTATGCAAATGATGATGCAACTGATGTGTTTTTTTGATATGAGAATGATTTGTTTTTGGTATTGTCAAGTGTACTCAATCCATTGATAAGAGAGAACATCCTTGTGAAATTGTTGCAGCTTTGGAAACCATATAGATACAGATGCAAAATAACATGGATGCAATCTATTTAATCATGTAGATCTCATATGCAAAAGTTGTCATTCGTAACAACTGATTTGTTGTGCTTTTTATCATCATTGAGCCTTTAAAATGTTGAAAGTGAGTACAAGCATTGATGGCATATTTAGACCATGATGACCTAAGTACTACTTCCATGATGTTTGATAGTGTAAGTTAACACAAGTATCTAAGTATAATTAAACCAAGATGACCTGAGTATTGCTTGCATAAATAGACAAGAGTTAACTATTTTCCTATGCAAATTTAGAATCTCATTAGTGATACTTTGTAGAGCACATATTGCAACAATTTGCTAGTAATAATGATCAACTCATAGACAACAGACAAAGAAAAATCATACTCCTTCCTAGCTCCTTTAGTTCAATACATCATTGAGGTGCTCCAAAGATATGATAGCAAAAATCAATGTACAACAATTGAACATTTTGTGTTTGACGTGATAAACCCATGATTCAGAAGGAACATCATCCATTTGAAGTGTGCTTTTGGTTTGATTGTTTTGGTTGTTTTGATTTTGGATGGTTGATGTGTTTCTGATAGTGTTTGATGTTCAATTTTTAGTTGCACTACGATCATGTTTGTTGTGTTTTCCCTACTGCTGTTTGTCTGTTGGTTCAAGCTCAAAGTTTATTTTCCCCCAATGGGTCCAGGATTTTGCCCCCAGTCCAGGGTGAGACACGACCACGATGCCAAGATATGTAGATGAGGCTTTCCAATGATAGGCAGATAGATGGCGAAAGTGAATGATGAAAGTGAACGGCCGACATGCTCAAATAGATGGAAAATCTAGTCTATCACAAATAGTGTCTATTGTTAGGTTTTCACTACTTACTTTTATTGCACTTTTTTAGATTTTTTATATTTTTCACTTTTTTGGTTTTTCTCTTTTTTTGGGTTTTTTGTTGTTACCGAGATGCCTGTTTGCTAGGTTTTCATCAAGGAAACCATTTTTTTAGGACATTTTCTGATGTTTTTGGTTTTTTTTTTTAGGACTTTTTCTGATACACTGGATGATTTAGGTGTAGAACTTCTTGAGGTGTAGACTATTGAGGGGTTCATCAAATAAATCCCCTTTTGGTGTGGAGAACTGATATGCTCTTGATCCGAAGGATGAGACAATGACAAAGGGACCTAACCAGTTTAGTTCAAATTTCCCCTTCTTCTCTTGGTCTTGTTGGTTACAAGATTTCTCTTTTAGGACTAAATCACCCACCTACAATGTTTTAGGCTTGACTCTATGATTGTAACTTCTAGATATCCTCTATTGGTATGCTTTCAAATGGTCCACTGCATGTTGACGATGCTCATCCAATAGTTCCAATTCCTGTAACCTAGACACTCTGTAATCTTCATTTGAAATGATCCCTTTTAGTGAAACCTGAAGTGATGGTAGCTCAACCTCAATAGGTAGAATGGCCTCTAATCCATAGACTAGGGCATATGGTGTTGCTCCTATCAAGGTGCAGATACTAGTTCTATAAGCCCATAAAGCAGGGTTCAATTGAACATGCCAATCACATCCAACCTTGTTGACAATTTTCTTTAAGATTTTCAAGATAGTCTTGTTTGAGGCCTTTGCTTGGCCGTTTCCTTGGGGATAGTATGGTGTAGAAAATGAATGTTGTATATGGAACCTCTCACAGAGTTCTTGAACATCCTAATTTTTGAATGATCTTCCATTGTCCGTGATAATGGGTTAAGGGGTGCCATACCGATAGATGATATAATTCAGGATGAATGATGAGATTTTCTTTCCTGTGATGGTGGTTAGGGGAACCACTTCAATCCATTTGTGAAGTATTTCATGATTTTGATAATAAACTTGTGTTCGTTGGATGAAGATGGATGAATCTTCCCTATGAGATCCAGTCCCCACTAACAAAAGGGTCATGTTGATGCAAAAGGTTGAAGTTCTTATGCTGGTGCATGGATGAGATTGCCATGAATCTGGCACTTTTGGAATTTCTTGACAAACTGAAAAGAATCCCTCTCCATAGTTGGCCAGTAATATCCCAAGCGAAGGAGTTTCTTGGCTAAGGTTAAACCACTCACATAAGTTCCACAAACACCTTCATGAACTTCTTGTAAATTCGTTTCAGACTCGTCATGTTCCAGACATTAGAGGAGAGTTTTGTCAAGACCTCATCGATAAAGGACATCCACAATAAGGGCATGTCAGGCGGCTTGATGAATGAAGTTTTGTTTTTGATTTTAGGATATGTTGAATGGGAGAGTATTATCTTTTAGGTAATTATAAATTTTCCCATAGATGGAAGTGTCAGCCTCATCTATATGGTAGATGACTCAAGATTCAGGGTTTTCATAAGATGGGTTGAATATTTGTTACACCATGAACTCGTAATGGGCTTGTTTCTTCAAAATCTATAAGAGAGAAGCAATGGTCACCATGGCATCAACAACTTTGTTGTCACTTCTAGGAATCTGCTCAAATCTTATTTCCACAAAGTACCTTTTGAAGTCATCAACCATTCTTTTATAAGGCATCAAATTTTCATCCTTTGTTTGATAATCATCGTTTACCTAATTAATGACTAGTTGTGAATCCCCATAGACATGTAACTCTATAATCTTCCACTCGACTGCTACTTTGATTCCAATGATCAATGCTTTGTATTCGGCTATGTTGTTGGTACAAGGAAACATCACTCTATAGGATTTGGGAATGGTATGTCCTTGTGGCGAGATAAACAAGATTCCAGCACTTGATCCATGTTGTGTATAAGAGCCATTAAAGTATAAGACCCATTGTTGTGTTGATATTGTTGAGACATCAACATCTAGAAAATCAATGTTAATTGGATGACTGTATGGCAATGGTGCTTCAACTAACTAGTCTGTGATTGCTTGTCCTTTGATTGCCTTCCTATTGAAATAGTGGATGTCAAATTCACTCAGCATCATGACCCACTTAGCTAGTATTCTAGTTAGATTAGTTTTGCTAAGAAGGTATTTCAGCAAATCTATCTTGGCTATTAACTTGATGGTATGAGTTAGCATGTAGTTTCATAATTGTTGGGTAGCGAACACTACTGCCAAGCAATCCTTTTCAATGAAGGTGTAATTGATCTCTTAGCCATTTAAGGTTATGTTGATATAATAGATTTCCATTTCTTTTCTTGTTGAATCCTCTTGTGCTAACAAGCCTCCCAATGATATCTCAATTGTTGCTATGCATAATAAAAGTGGCTTATCTTCTACTAGTGGTATTAAGACAGGTGGACTCATTAGATATTGTTTTAATTGGTTGAAGGCCCCTTCACATTTCTCATCCCATCGGAAAGATACATTCTTGTGTAGTAAGTGAGTAAAAGGATGGGTCTTGTCTGCCAGTTGTGAGATAAACCTTTAGATTGATTGGAATCTCCCTTGCAGAGGTCATAGTTGACTGATGTTCTTGGGTGGTGGCATCTCCACGATGGCTTTAACCTTTGTAGGATCTACATCAATGCCATTTTTTGAAACTATATATCTCAAGAGTTTGGCTGAAGTCACCTCAAACACACATTTCTTTGGGTTTAGTCACATATTGAACTTTTCAATTTTGGTGAAGATTTTATCTAGGATCTCTAGGTGTCCTTCTCTAGTGTATGATTTGGCTAATAGATCGTCCACATAGTCTTCCATGAAGGTATGCATCATATCATGAAAGATTGTCATCATAACCCACTGATAAGTTGCTCCTGTGTTCTTCAACCCAAATGGAATGACATTCCAACAAAAGGTTCCCCACATACATGTGAATCTTATCTTGATCTTCAGGTGCAATTTTAATTTGATTATAGCAAAAAAAACCATCCATGAGTGACAACATGCCATGCCCTGCTGTTAGGTCCACAATGATGTCAATATTGGGTACGGGAAAGTCATCTTTTGGGAAAGCCTTGTTGAGATCCCTAAAATTTGTGCATATCCTGATGCTCTTGTCTGGTTTTGAAATAGGCACAATATTTGATATCCATTTGATATAGTCAATTGGTCTAATGAACCCACCATCCAATAACTTCTTCAGTTATGCCTTTACCAATATGGCAATATGCAGATGCATTTTCCTTAACTTTTTCTTGACCAATTTTAACCCTGTTGGTAATGATAAGTGATGCATGATGAGTTCTAGATCAATCCCTGGCATGTCGGCATATGACCAAGCAAAATTGACTTGTCTGTCTGTGAAGAATTTGATGAAGTTTTGTTTTTCTTGATCTGCTAAGGATTTTGCTAGATGGATAGTCTTTACTATTTCTTCATTGTTGATATTGATAGACTGAGTAGGTTCAACTAATACTTTAGATCATTCTAGAAAGTGTTTGGGGAGTGTGTCAAATCTTCCATCCTTCAATACCTCAGAGAGGTTTTTTCCATTGGATATGCTCTTTATTTCAACTTTTTCTAGATCTGATACTGCCATTGAATGGTTTTCACCATCAGATCTATTCCCTATATTATTCATTTTGCAGTTGGAAAATTTCTCACTCTCCTAGTTGGAAGCTTCGTTATGATGTTCAATGGTGGGATCTATTTTAGAATTGGTAGAACTGAGAAAGTTGACAATGGCCTCATCATTTGAAAAGATGGGGATATCAGATGGATCAGTTTGATCCCAATCTATGAGTTCAGAATGTACTAGGGGTTTAAGGGATCATTGGATTGGTTTAGGTCAGATGTAGTAAGGGTCCTAATGGTAATGTCTTTGGATTGTCCAATAGTGAAGTCATTTTCTATAAGGTAACTCTCCTCTAAATTATTTGTTTCACTCTGAGTTTGGTTGTCTTCTTTGGAGTCATCAAAATGTTGTAATCCTATTTCAAGTGGTCTGTAACCTGAACTTTGACCCTCCTCACATATGGGTGTATACTTTTGTACCACATCAATTTCCTTATCATGACAAGACTCTTCATATAGCGAATCCCACTCATATTCATTTGAATCAGTTTCATGATCATCACTAGCTTGTAGTTGTAGGATTCTTTCAACAACTTGTCTAGTTTCTTCTCTTGATTCTTCTTTATACCCCAATCCTATTTTATTCTTGGATTCCATTGTGATAGGTTGTATTAGTTCTATGATGCCTTCTTTCCTTTTACCGATAGGACCTTTTCCCTTGTATCCCATCTTTTCTAGGATTATCTTTCCTTTGCCATATTGCTCTGTTTGCACACTTGAGGTGGATGCTTGTGACAATTCTTCATCTTTGTATAACCAGTTTAAAACCTCTTTGTCATTTAACTCATCCACTACTGTGCTTGCTCTTACAAAGGTGCCATCAAATAGTGTGGTGGGTTGTGATGATTATGTCTTGATGTTGATGGGTTTCCATGTGATTTAGGAGAAGAGGAAAGTTGTGATAAACATAAGAATTTCTCAAATGAGTATTCCTCCATGCCTATGTATTTCAATTGGATCTTGGCCACTTTTTTTGATAAGGACTCAATATGACTTCCCTAATCTTGTGGAGTAGAACTATTGACACCTTTTTCTTTTGGTTGATCCTTTATTTCAGGCTGGTTTGATGAAGAATTTGATGTACTTTCTTTACTTGAGGGAGTGGAATCATCGATACCCTTATCCTTTGATTGGTCCTTTTTCTCAACCCACTTTGACAAGGCATTCAGTTGTTTCCCATCATTTGATGAACCATGATTTGGAGCTTCCCTTTTGTGTGGAACAAAAGCATCTTGGGTAGTCTTGAGGGTGTTACAATATTGGGGGTTGTTTGAGTCAGCTGCAATAGTGATTTCCTTCCCATTGAAAGGGAACTTCAAACACTGGTGATATGTGGATGGAACTACTTGCATGTCATGAATCCAAGGTCTTCCCAAGAGTATGTTGTATGTTAACTCTTTTTCTAACACTTGGCATACTATATCTTTGACAACTGGGCCCACTTGAATAGGTAGCACTATCAACCCTTGTGAAGATCTCTCCTCATCATCATATGATTTTATTGTGATTTTCCTTCTAGGATCAATAGAATTTTTTGAATAGCCTAGTGCATGGATAAGTTTCAAAGTATAGATATTCAGGCTAGCTCCATCTATTAGAACATGTTTAACATGGTGTTTGTGGATCAAGACCTCAATGTGGAGAGTAGTGCTGTGTGGATGATTGATAGATACATCCCATGTTTAGAAAATGATAAGTAGTGTGGTGTATTCAAATGTCCCACCATAACATGGAATTGGAAAACCTCTAGATCATTTGGTACCATGGTGGAAACTAGAGCTTGTTCCAAAATTTCCTTGTGAGCGAGTGAAATCTTGAGAAGTTTTGATATGGATATTTGGGTGGGTATTTTTTGCAACTGATCAATGATGTTATAATGAGTTGCAGGGATAGCAGTAGTTGCTTTGGACATTGAAGGGGTAGCTTCTTTCAATGTTACCTTGGCTTGTTCTTGTGTGATTGCATTGATTAGTGAATTGTTTTTTCCTTCTCTGATTTTGATAACATTGATTTGATTTTCATCTGCAATGATGTTGTTGAAAAAATTTATGGACACAAGGTCATTGATTTTATGTGAGGTAGTGTTGATATAATGATGCTAATTTTCAATTGCAATGATAATTTGTTCATGTTGAATGGTGTTTTCATTTGTTGCCCATTATCAATTGCAACAAGATCTAATTTTTCATGGGTTTGATCATCAACCACCTCAATATGTAGAATGGTGGTGTCATAGACATAGTTTATGTTTTTTCCTTTGGCATTTGAAGAAGAAGATTCCCCCTTTTCATAGTTAGGTAGAGGGTTCTTGAATGCCCCATGATCATTGTTTCTTTGGGGTCCTTCTACAAATATCGTCTTGTCAATTAAGTCTTGTATCAAGTGCTTCAATTACATGCAGTCATTGGTTTTATGCCCTTTGTTGCAATGAAAGTCACAAAAATGAGCATCATTCCACCATGGAAGCTTGACTTGTGGCTCCCAATTTCTTGCCTCTGGTAATGTTATGACCTTAGCTTCGAGAAGTTCCTTTAATGAGGATTCCGATGATTATCCTAAAGGTGTGAACCTTCTTCGATTTGAGGATGTCTGATATGATGGTGTTCTAGATCCAACATTACATTGATTGTTGCTTTGGTTGAAATTTTGGTTGTTGTTTTGGTTTTTGGGTGGGTTGTTGTTCTGATTAGTCTTGGTGGCAGTTGTAGTTAAGTTGAATACATGTTTCATATTTTGGTTTTCAGCTGTACCATTGTTGTTACCCACATTCTTGTTTCATTGCCAAAACTTTGGTTTTTCGTTGTTGTTGTAATTGTTAGAGGAGTTTGATGTGTTGTTGTCATTGTAAATTTTGATGAATCCTCTCTTGAATAAAGCCTCTTTGATTTTAATTATGTTTTCACTCAATTTTTCGAATGTAGGTGGACATTGTAATTCCAATTTGTAACTCATCTCATCATTGAGGTTGTCAATAAAGATTTCTATATTTTCTTTTTTGGGTACATGATAAGAATATCGTGCAAATAACCTTCTCTAGTTTTGCAAGAATACAAGGGAATATTCACCCTTCTTTTTTTTCAAGTTACAAAGATCTTTCATGGTGATGTCATGTTGAATGTTATAAGAATATTGGGTGATGAACTTGTTGACCAATTCTTCAAAGGTGTTAATTGGTGGGGTAATTTTGTAGAACCATTCAAGACATTTTCCACCTAGGCTTCATGGAAATAGTCTCATTAAATACGTTTCTCAAGACTCATGGTTCTAAATTCCCTCACATGGTCTATCGGATTGGTTTTTCCATTGTATTTGTCATAGTTTGAGAATTCACAATGTTTTGGAAAGGGGATCATGTGGATAGTTTGATCAAATGGATATGGAAAATTGTCTTGGATCAAGTATCATTTTGAGGTTCCTCTTTGCATATCAAGAATTTGTTGTTGAAGGTTCTTCATTTGGTGAGTTAGGGCAACCACTTGTTCAGCTTCTTTTTCAAACTATTTTGGAGGTACTTTCAATTGATTCACATCAAAGTCTCTGGGTAATGTGACACCTTGTTTAGCTAGCATAAGGAGATAGGTTTCCCTATTTCTTTCGAAAATATTTTCTAAGCATTTGTGGAAGTTGGGATATTGTTCAGCATGTTGGATATCTTCCTCGATTATTTCTTCCCCTTCATTGTTGTGGATTCCATGGAAAGGATTCTCTTTAGCTTCCACCATGGTGTTTTGTGTCTCACTGTTTTGAGTTTCGATATTTTGAGTCTCAATGATTAGAGTTTCAATGGTTGGAGTTTCAATGGTTGGAGTTCCAAGGTTTGGCTCTTCAATGTTTTGATTTTCAAGTCCTTTTTCCTTGAGTTTTTGTTTTTGTAACCTTGTTTGAATGGGCATACAAGTGTTATAGTTTTGACTAAATTTTTATCTAAGTTTGGAAGAGTACCAAGGATTACAAATAAGTCAAATAGAATGATAAATTCTAATGAGACTAAGTTTTATTTGACTATATAGCTTTGTTTCGTGATGAAAGGATGATAAATTCTGATGATGAAACTAGGCTTAATAATCAAAGGTGTGGTAAAATTTGGTGATTTTGGCACTTTGAGATATTAGATCTTGGTTTAGATTGTAGAATTCCACTTGTAGTGGTCAATTTTAACAAGTTTATACTCTAAGGTACCTAAGGAATGATTCTGGACTAAAGAAGATTCTAAATTTTTGGTTCAAACTATGAAATAGGGGACAAGTTTAACTCTCAAATTTTGCATTTAATGGATGTGCTAAAATAGAGCCAAGATGCGCTAAATGATTTGAAATATGCGCTAAAAAAGAGGACAGATGTGCCAGAAAATTACACAGATGTGAGCCATAAGATTTCCTGAATGCGCTAAAACAAAGGATTAATGTGCTAGAATATGCATTGTATGTGCTATAACATAGGGTAAATGCACTGGAAAAATGATCAGATGCACTAAAAGATTGACTGGATGTGCTAGAATAGAGGATGGATGCACCATAATTTTGCACAAATGCACTATAACAGTAGTTGGATGTGCTAAAATATTGCATGGATGTGCTTGAAAATATAGTGGATGCATTGAACTAGAAAAATGACACAATTTGTTGGAAATTTGTTTGATTTTTTGTATTTTCCAGTTAGAGACTTGGTTGTTTCAATGAATGTTTTTCTGAATTAAGGTTTTCACTTTCAACATACATGATGTTTTTTTTTAAATTGGTTCAAAAACACATTGGTAAAGACACATCAGGCATGCACACCTTAGGCTATGTAGGACTATATTTGTTGAATTCCCACTTGGATTTTACTCTAGTTACACTTAATTATAGTGGATGATTAGATGCTTGACCCCACTGGCTCCCGTCCATGGATTTTGGCCTTGCTACAACAAAGGGTTCTAGTATAGGAATTCTATTCATGGGGGATCATCCATGCAACGAGAGACCATTGCTTCCCTTCTTGTCAAAAAAATCCTTGTGATACTTGAACTTTCCCAAAGTACCCACATTTATATCCCAGTTGGAAGTCGCTTGGCTTTACCATGTTACCAGTTGGGTCATTCCCTTTGGTGATTACTTTTGCCCACAAGGCAGGACCTCTAAGGATAAAAAAAAGTGAATGGGTTTGGCTTTTTGGTCACCCAGTTAAGGGGAGAGCATATTCCTACCATTCATCAAGCACAAAAGACATGGTGTTCTTTATCCTTTCTAATTGAGCTAGATGTCTACCTTAAGCAAAAGAAAGTGTTTAAATAACTCTAGCCCCTACATAAATCATTAGTAGTTTGATAAAAAAAATCTTTGACCAACGTATAAAAGTACCTGCAAAAAGAAAACACAAATTAGTTCTTGGATTTTGAAAATTTTAACAGATGCGCTAAAACAGTCATCGTATGCGCTAAAATGTCAATGCACTACAAGAACTAATCAATGCACTAAAATAATTACTTTATGCATTAAAAGAACAACTGAATGCGCTAAAGCAGATACTGAATGTGCTAAAACACTTCCTGAATGCACTAGAATATTTGTTGGATGCGTTGAAACAGACCCTAGATGCACTGAAACAAAATTTGCATGCACCGTAAGATTCATCATATGTGTTGAAAGAACTCATGATTGCACTAAAATGTCAAGTCCAACCTATTTACATGAACTTTTCCAAAAAAATGTTAGAAATGGGGTATAGCCCCATGGTGGGTGCCATTTTATGTGTGTGTGAAATGCGGGAATTGTTAGTAAATCAACACAAACACCAATGAAATGAATTATATCAAAGATTTGAATAAAATAAACTACTCTATTTTTAAGTCAAACAAATATTTTAAGAACGTCTCATTGTCCTCTATTCTCAAGGATTTATTAAACCATTTGGCCCTCAAATTTCTATGTGCACTATGATTGTTAAAATGACAACTTGAGAAACGAGATAATATTCAACATGCAAGACAATTAAGTTCCTACATTAAACTATATGATGAAAATGATAATGGATATTATGATGAATGGATAATGGTGTTTTATTATACAATGTAAATGCTATGATATGAAGCTAGGATGATTCTTCATATGCTCAAATGCTAACTATGAATGTACTAATCTAAAATGAAACTATAAAGCAAAGTATGGTATAAAATGCAACTATAAAGAAAAGTGTGATATAAAATGCAACTATAAAGCAACATATGACTCTACAATGCTAAATATAGAGCTAAACATGATTCTATATACAACTACAAAGCAAAACATGATTCTAACTATAAGACTCCAAATGCTCCAATGCTCAAAGCTATTCATGTATGATAACTCTACTTGAATGTGGGATGCAAAATACAATGGCAAAGGGTTGTATTTACAGGCTTTTATAAGCATCTTGTGAGGTGGAAACAATCAACAGTCTAGATTCAAACAAGAGGGATGAATAGTGGAGATGAGGAGAATCAAGAAGGTGTTCCCTTGATCAAAGACAACATGCCAAATGGATGGAGGAATCTCTTGACCAAAGACAATATGCCAAATGGATGGAAGAATCAAGTGTGTGAGAGAAAGACCATGTGTTTGAAAGTTTTTTGAAGAAGTGTGTGAGGAATAAGCCATGTGTTTGAAGATAATTCTAATTAAAAATTAGAATTATTTAATTTCATGTGACCTTGGTGAGGTGGCATGAAAAGTTGTAGACATATACTTGAATTCCTAATTTGGGATTAATGAAACTTAATTTAAATAAAACAAGCTTATGGAAATTCATTTATTTAATTAAATTAGAAGAATATGATTTTAGATTTGGAGAATTAAAGGATATGAACTTTATAAATAAATTGAGAATTTATTTATACATAGTCGAATATTAATTAAATAACTAGTATTTAATTAATTAATGTCTTGACTAATTTTAGGTGCATATAGATGGATAGGAAAGACCAGGTCTTAGCTAGAACAACTTGAATGGAAAGTTTCCTAAGGAAGCCTTGATTCGAGTTCTATCCGCCCATAAGGAAAATCTGAGTTGAGTATGCCAATCCTTAGGATTACTTTCTAACAACTTCTTAATCACTTCCAACATATTTTTGTTCGTAGACTTAGCTACTCCATTCCCCTATGGGTAGTAATTAGAAGAATACTTTAACACAATCTTATGCTCATATTCCCATTAAATAAACTTTGTAGAAGAGAAAGTAGGGCCATTGTCACATACTAGGGCAAACGATACTCCAAACCTGGTTACGATGCATTCATTTTAAGGAATTTGATGAGAACCTCGATGGTGTTGTTCTTAAATGGTTGAGCTTCAGTCTAGCGTGTACAGTAATCGGTTGCCATCAAAATAAATTTGTGACCTACAAAAGAATTGGGGTTAATCATGCCTACAAAGTTTAATTCCCATTAGGAAAATGGCCTTACCTCATACACCAGCTGTAGAGGCATTGTTGGATTACATTCCTTGGATGCAGAAGTCTGAAATGTATGACATGTCCTCACATGTTGATGAGCATTATGGAACACATGGGGCCAGTAGTAACCTGATCTCAAAATTTGGTGAGCCATGGAATCAACAGAACCATGTCTAGCATGAAATTCTGTTATGGATTATTTTGCTTGCTACTGATCAAGGTAGCATAGATAAACACCCTCAAAGTTTCTTTAGTATAAAGCTCCCCCTTTAAGAATGTAGTGGGAATTATTCAGCCTGAGTGCTCTCCTCTGAGTGGCATTCATCCCCTTCAGGAATTTTTTATTTGGCAATAGAAAGATCAAATCAGCGTACCAAGGATCATTTGTAAATGATTGTATCATGTACTACTGATAGGTAATCTTAGCATCAACAGCTACCATTTCCTTGGATAAGCCTTGTCCTTTGACTAGCTTCATTGGGTGGATTTCAAGATCAAAATCTTGTAAGATTTCCATCCACTTTCCTCGTCTCTCTCCCAGTTCACTCTGCACAAGAAGAGACTTTATAACAGGGTCAAGGACTATGGCAATAATTTGACTGTGGATGATGTAATGTTGAAACTTCTTGACAACTCGAACCAATGCAAAAGCCTGTTTCTCCAAGGGTGGATATCTAACTTTATCATTTTTAAATGGAGAGCTCATAAAATCAATGGGCCTTTCATCTCCTTCAACTTTTTGTTGTGTCGAAACAAAAACACAAGAATGGTTAGGTGTAAAAGAATATATATATAAAGGATTCAGATAGTTAGGGCTAGTTAGAACCGGTGCTTCTGAAATAGACTGTTTAATTTGTGAGAATGCATATTTAGCCTCATTGCTCCACTCAATCTTAGCATCATTTTTCATCATTTCGTTGAGGGGTTCGATGATCTCCGCAAACCCAGTTATGAATTTCCGCAGGAAGTTTATCTTTCTAAAAAAGGACCTCATCTCATTTTTGCTACTAGGTATGGTTAGTTTCAGAATGGATTCCACTCTGTCTGGGTCAACCGAGATTCCCTTTTTTGATATTATGTGGCCTAGTAATTTTCCTTTTGAAACTCCGAACACACGCTTTTTTGGATTAAGGGAGATTCCATAAATTATACACTTTTGAAGGACCTTTGATAGGTCTGCAACATGGTTTTCTCTATTCTTTGAAAACACAATCAAATCATATACATATATAATAATACACTTACTTACCAAATCCTTGAATGCCATGTCCATTTCTCATTGAAAGGTAGCTTCAACATTGATAAGAACAAATGGCATCCTTCGATAAGAAAATGTCCCCCACTTAGTAGTGAATGCGATCTTCATCCTATCCTCTTATTGACCATTACCTGATTGTATCCTAAATATCCATCTAGGAATGACATCATTTGAGAACCATTTACTATTTGTAGCACCTCATCCAAAGAAGGAAGAGGATAATTGTCTTTCTCAGATGCTTTGTTAAGGTTTCTAAAATCAACAAATAACCTGATCTCTCTGCACTTTTTACAAATAGGATCCAAGTTAGTGACCCAAGTCGAATGTCTAACTGGAAAGATTATCCTTGCAGACAACAACTTTTGCACTTCCTTTTGAATTAAGGGCTCGATCAAGGCATTAAATGGGCACTTCTTTTGGTGAAAAGGCTTTGCTTTAGGATTCAAGGGGATAGTATGTGTCATAGCTGATGTATCAAACACTTTCAAGTCTTCATATCCCCAAGCAATTTTTGTTACATCCGATTTTAATGTTGACAAGATTTTCTCTCGAATATGTTTGAGGCAAGTTTTTCCAATAAACACATTCTTCTCAAGGCATGAATCTGCAAAGTTAACTAACTCATACTTCCCTCCATCAGTGTCAGTAGGCATCTTTTCACGGGCTCAAGGATCAGAATCAAAGATCCTCTCCAATGCTACCATTCCCTTAGGAATGTTGTTTGTTCAGATTCACTATCCCTTCTGCATCACATGTTTCTGGACCTCACTCCCCCCGATCTTTGTCTGATTCATCAAAAAGTTGTCCTTCAAAGATGTCTGAACTTGCTAAGAAGGAAAGTATATGCTGGTCATCATCAAAGACCTAAAAAAATTCAAACGTTAACTGGAATGGCTAGGATCAAGACTAACTCCACTGAAAACCTCTTCAACTTGGAATCTTGCGTGGGTTCCAAGGTACTGGAAGCCACAACAAGTGCATCTGCAATCTAGTTGTCCTCTTTGGGAATCAATTTGATCCCAAAGGAATCAAATTCCTTTATCAAATTCCATTTTCTATTTTTGTACCCAACCAGCCCCTTGTTATGGCATGTGTATTGACTATGAACCTGCTTGACAATGACCTCAAAATATCCCATAACTGTCAAAGCTGTAACCTTTTTCTAATGTGCAAACATCAGTCCTCTGTCCATTGCTTCATACTCCACCACATTATTGGTACAATTGAACTGCAACTTGTAAGAAGCAAAGTATGTTTTCCCTTTTGGGTTTGTTAATTCAACTCCTGCCCCACTTCTTGATTTAGACTTAGAACCATCAAATTTAAGAACCCATAATTGATCTAGGGCGGGTATTTCTTTCCTAGGACAAGCCGAGGGTAGTTGTTGGTAAGAAATAGGTGGTGACTCAGACTGGCTTAGAACCTCTTGACATGGGAAGTGAGCTGAAAGACGATCATCAAAAATTTCACTCAGATTTAAGACCTATGCAGACACTTCTTCGTGAATTTGATCTTGATCAATGGGTTCACAATTGGTTATTTGTTTTAGCAACCCCCTTGGAATTGGAATATTCGTAGGGGCTGGTGTATCAGACAGTTCATGAGATTCTACCATCTCATTTCTCAAGGTAGAACATGAAGCATGAGTTTGTCTAATTTGGGAAAGGACTTCTTCCTGTGTAGTGTGAGTTCGTGTCAAAATAGTAGAATCCCTAGCTTCAAAAGAGAACTGATTCAAGGGTGTTTTAGGTTGGTACTCACAGTTTTCTGCTGACTGATAGACATGGTTCAGGATGTTTACACAGGGTTGACATGTCAACTCAAAATGAATTTGGTAATGAATCCTGCACCAGTTAGGGAGTAGTGAGCTCCATAGATCAACCTACTCTCCCAGAAGCAACCTATCTTGTTGCAATTTTATAATCAAAACCCGTTGGCTGATAGTGGTCATTAGGTCATTGTGTTCTAAAGGTTGTAGGCTATCAGGATTGAACATTGAAAAGGTCAAGATTTCCTCTATTTTATGTACTCCTATCTCATTTTCAAAGTAAGCTACCACATTAGGACAATCATACTCAGTAATTATATGTTTGAGACAAGGCTCACTTTCAATCCTAATTTGTGTTGCTACCCCTTTCCATGGCAGCTACATGTGTGAAAAGTCTAAAGATAGATAACCTTTGATTCTTTTTAGTAGGTCTCATCTTAGAAGCATGCCATATGTCTCGGGGATATCAGCCACCTAAATATCCATGTAAGTTTGGATCTGTGGGTCTGATCCAACCTGCACATGAATATTTTTCAATTCTCCTACCACATTAACCTCAGTTTTATCTAACTGAATTACCTTCTTGTGAGTCTGAAGCAGATTCAAACCTAACTTTTTACAAATGGAAAAGGGCATGACATTACCTAATGCTCTAGCATCCAAGAGGCAGTTGTGCAAATTATTTCTAAAGATTCTCAAGCTTAGAAGGAATGGTGGGGTCCCTATCTTACCTTTGTACAAGACCTCATTCATTTCATTGGTTGGTGTCACCTTATTCTTTCCTTTTGACTGATCTACCTCTTCCAAAGCTCTCAACACGATATCGCATTGGGTAGGACACCACTTTAAAATATCAAAGAACGACAATGAAGTCTTTTGTTTCTACATCTCTGAAATAAAATAAAATTTCATATCATTTTTTGTTTAATACTTAGGAACAAAAGATGAGTTACCTTTATTTTGAAATTTAGGCAGCCCTTTCGGTGGAGGTGGGTTATTGTCAGCATTCTAATTGGGTGGAACCATGGTGTTTAGAGGAAAAGATGTGGTGAATGGGCCTTTATTCTAATTCCTCAGAAAATGACCCCCTTTTGATTGGAAGGCTTGAGCATCATATACATCCTCCTCTGGCTCATTTTCCTCTTGTCTGGGGAAAGGAGGCTCTTCGTCAAAAAGTTCATAAGCCATGGCTGTATCTTTGGATCCACAATTCTTGTTGGAAGCACCTTGCAATGGGGCATTATCTTGTGCAATCTTGACCATCTTTTCCATCTCTAGATAGTTAACCTAAGAATGTGTTGTAGTGTCATGCAACCTACACCAATTTGTCATAAAATTGAGATCGACAACATTTGCAGTGTGTGGTTTGTCATCTCCAGCTTGATAATTATGGGAAACTCCCCCATTGTTAGGCCCAGTATTCCATTGTCTATTGTTATTGGATCTTTGATTGTACCCCCTATTTTAGTTATGGTAATTTTGATTGGGGAATTCTGATTTTGGAAATTCCTTTGGTTTTGCTTGGAATACCCTCCCTGGTTTTGGTTTTGATTTTGAGGGGGGTTATACTTGAGTTGTGCCATCTCACTGGTCACTTGAGATAATGTTTTCTTAAGGGTCTCTGACTCTGTTGTTAGGTGAGTAGTACGTTCACTTTCTGTGGTGGTTGCAACTAATATATGCATCATGGGATTAGATCCTCCAGCTTGATTATGTGGATTCTGAACTTGTTGTGAGGGATCAGGAGTTGGTCCATTAAAGAATAATTGTGGAGATGGAGATTGTAACTTAGCTAAGGGTCCATATGTAGAATGAGACATTCCTAGGACTATATTAAACAATGGGGTAGGATTAGGCACTTGGGAGTATCCTAAAGGAGGGAAAATCCATCCTAGACTCCTGATTGTGAACTAATCTGTTGCTATAGTTTAATAGAAAGGTATTAAACATTGGAAAGAGAATTAATATAATCTACATTGTATGTTCTTTGCAAAAATAGGCCAATCAGGGGATTTATGGCCTTTAGGTAGGCTTGGATAGTAATATTTTCAACCACCAAGTATGGATCTTGCAACCTCTTGTACATCCTTTGAAATTTGCTATCAAACAGGGGTATGGTTCATGTGGCTCTTTCTTGATAGTGGAAAATTGATGATATAAGATCGCAGGATTGACATAAACTTGAAATTGGTTTATGAATGCATCTTCTAAGTTCGTCTAGCTCAAGATCAATCAAGTGGGCAGATTTAGATACCACTTATAAGCCATGTTTCCCAAAGAATAAGGAAACAACCTACATGCAACATCATGGTGGGAAATCTGAGCATGGGTATAGGAATCTTTGAATGCCTGTATGTGCTCTATAACACTTCTTGATTCACCATGAGTGTACCTGGGGCATAATTTCTCTGGGTTCTTTGGCATCTCGTGTATGCCACTAGGAATGACTCCCAATGGAAAAGGATAGTTGGAAAATAATGCTATATGTGGTGGTGGTGGTGGATTTGGTTGTGCCACCTATGGTGTTGATGGAAACCTAGGTGGAGTAAGTGGTGGTGATATCGGCGGGATGAAAACACTATGATCTTTGGGTCTAATAGGGGTTTGGAGTTCAACTAGTGGTTTTGGATTTGTAGCAGATCTGAGAACTCTTTCAAACCTTTCTAGTGAAAATGACCCAATTCAAGCTAGTTTGTTCCTTCATACCCTCCTTCTAGTGCTAGATCTGTTGATGGTCAATGTAACACAACAACATTAAACAAAATATTTCTACCCTATTTCTCCTGAAAAAGATAGATAACCTAAAGCAATCTATCTTCCAAGGTCTTTGTAGTTGGTTCTCAACTGTGTTGATGTTGTTCAATGGTCTATGCAACTGTAATGTTCAAGGGGCCTACTGGTAAAATGGATACAAACTACATCATAGAAATTAATCTACATTTTGGGGTGTAAATAAATATCAAAAGATAGGACAAAGCTCAGGACAACAAACATGAATGTAAATTTCCTTCAATTCGGACATACAAACTTCATAATGAGCATTCCTTCCAAACAACTAAACCATAAAATGATACAATCTATAGCACAATCTATACCATTTCATTCATTCATAGTGCAAATTCAAGACATAGAGATCATTCACCATTCATAAACTTCAAAATTAACAAGAACATATCATTAGCTCATCCTTAAAATTCATAGATCAATGAACATAGAAAACCTCATTCATGGATAACTCAATGAAAATAGCCTCAAATTCAGAATCTTCTATTGATTTTCACCAAATAAGAGAATTGCGCAATATCACCTGAATACAATGACTCGCTGCTCCATTGGATACCAATAGATTCCAAACCTGAAAATATGTGTAAAATTCTGGAGGCTGGAAAAACTATAAAATATACCTAAAATTTCAAAGCGAAAACCAGCAAAGTCAAAACAAAAAAATTCCACTCCCCTCCTTTTTAGGTCGCTAATCTTCCCTTCCACCTCATTGACCCCTTACAATATGGAGAGAAAAATTACATAGGATTTCAGTCCTAGCACTTTGAATCCGCCCTAAATCAAAATTATCCTCATTAAAATTTGTCTAGGGAATCACTAGAGCTGCATGAGATGACTGCCCTGCTGATCTTTAGTTCACTTGTTGATGACTTTTTTTATCAAAAATATGATGCACAAAGAGGGAAGGTAGAACCGCTGAGATAAAATAGGAGAGAAAGAGGGAGTTGTGCAGCTGACCATGTCATTAGGTGTCCATCAGGAATGTTACAAAACATTCCACTACCACTTTATTCCTGTGTTTTATGCTCAAGCATGTACTCATCATAATTAGTAAACACTTGTTAGAGCACATATTCATCTGGCTCTTCCACCCTGGAACTGTCTTCAAACTTTATCCTTTTCAATTCTACAGAAGCAAACTCTTGCATATGCCCAAGTTTAATAAGTTCTCTTCTAGCATCCTTTATCTCATCCTTGATTTCCATAAGTCTATCAATCAACAAGTCATCACCATCATCCCCCTTGTGCATTGCCTTCTCAAACCTACTATTCCACTTTTCCTTAAGTTTGTCAAGAGGGAGGCCATCTTTTAGAGGGATGTCTTCATTTATAAGCATATCAATGACTACTCCCAACTCCTCAATTTTTTCATTCAAATCCTTCCCATCCTATTGTACCTCATTCCTATGATAAAAAATGATTGAGGACCATAACCTAAGAATGTTGATGGTATTTTCAATAAAGTTTGCATTATCCTCCTCAAGGATGGACTGCTCCAACAAAGTTTGTTTTGACAACTTATTGATGTCCTTCAACCTCTTTGTATGTTCTCTATTTTTATCTGCTTGTGTCCTAAGATCCTCATCATGTGAATTCACATCACTAACCAACTCCAATGCATCATCATGAGCTTTTTAACTTTGAAGAAGCAACTCCTCCACTTCTTGGTTCAACCGATCAATCCATTTGTCCAACATCCCTACCTTGCTTCTCATTTCAACAAGGTCATTAGCCTCTTTCTTGCTTAACAAAATGGGTGTTGTAGGAGCAACAGATTATGTAGAAACAAGAGAGGATAGGTCCTTTAAGAACCTATGCAATTGATCTAATTGAGCCTTGAGCTCATCTTTCCTTTTCTTGTCCTTCACCATCCTTGACTTGGTAGAAGATGCCACAATATCAATTAAGTCCATTTGTTGATTTCTTGTAGGCCTTCCCAAGTTCACAGTCCCTAGCTGATAATCACCTAACTACATATCTAATTTGTCCTTGTCTACCATTGGAATGGCACACTTAGCCACAATATCTCCAATATCTCTCAACCTGGTGGAGTGAAGGACCCTAGCCCTTTTCTTAGGCCTCTCCTTCTCAATCTCTTTCATCATCTCATCCTAGTTCAAAGGCTGGGGATGGACTATTTTCTTTTTCTCCAAGTTAAGCTTTAACCATGTTGAGGCAGCAAGAGTAGTAACCACTTGTTGTGAGGAAGAAGCAATGATAGAGGAGAGAGGTTGCAGAATTTTCACCTTAGGTTGAGAATCAACCTCTGGTTGTTTATCTTTTTTAGCAACTTCTTTTGTAAGCCTCTCAACCTCAACTTTCTCTCTTTCC
>VDFB02211719.1:63198-78875 GCA_007258455.2 Sequoia sempervirens
GGCTTACAACCTTGCAACAAGGAAATGTAATCATTGATCTCTCCCCACAAATGATGAAGTTTATGTTCAATGCTCCTACCCCTCAAACCCTAAGCAATTGAAAAGTAAGTATTGCAATTATTCAACAACCATAAAGAAACCAATAGATCTCACATGAACAAGCAACTGGTTAAAAGGTTGAAAAATAAGTCTTTGACTAAGGTGCCGATCAACCTAAGAGGGGAGATTTCAAAAAGGATATTGATGATTTGATCATGATGTTTTCCATGGTATTTGGGAAAAGAGATTTTACATGCTTCAAGGAGTGGTTGTTTCCTTTTATTGAGGAAATTTTGGATGGAAAGAAACAATTTGATTGGGAAATGATCTTGTTGGATGCCTGCACAATCAGATGATCAAGGTGAATCAGACAAAGAACTTCTTCATGACTTCATATGTTGTATATGTTGCTGCAAGTATGGGTATTTTTCCTGGATTGAATTCAGTACGAACATTAGGGGAAGCTCCTGGACATAAGAATGGATGGGAGCATTATGATCAATTAACCTTGCAAACATCAGAGCCACATTATAGAAGGGTTAATGATGCATTCCTTTATGTCATCATTAACCAACTAACTGGAGATGTTGGATACAGGTTGAGTAGAGATGCCATGGATTTCATTGTTAAATGGGGACGTTGGTATATCCAATACCCCAAGTTCTCTTACTTCCAATTGGAAGGATTTGATGGACATCCTCACCTACTCCCAAGATGTTGCAATGATAGGATTGTCCTCATGGAATTCATATATTAGGTCTTGGCGGTCAATGACAAGTTTGCAAGTAAGCACAAAAGAGGATGCCACAAGTTTCCCATGAATTTGGGAGAATATAATTGTGCTCATATTGTGGCTGCAAAATTAACTTATGTGATAAGTTTCAAGAGTCACTTAAGGTTGGGATTGTATACATCCCAGAAGAATTTTGATCCAAAACATAAGATGAATGGTTTGCTTCCTGCTATTTTTTAGAAGCATTTTAATATATTGGAAGATTTTTGGATGGATTTGCAAGATGAGTATGATGTTAAAAAGAGAAGCTATGAAATGCTTCTTATTCCATTGATGATTGAGTTTGGAGAAAAATGGGGCATTCCTGATACGCTATCTGATGATGGTGTGGTTTTGGATCTCGACTATGAGGCAGAAAAAATTGGTACCAAGAACTTGGACCCCATCAATTGGGATGAGGAAGAATTTATTGATATTAAACAAATTTCTAGGATAGTGATGGATAGAAGTATCTAATGGGTAGTGATGAGGATAAAGGAGCAAGAGGGTCAAACTTCAAAGAAGAGGAAAGCACAAGGCACCCAAGGATACAAGAGAACAAAGAGGAGAATAGATCCTAAGGAGCAATTAGAATATCTCCCTCCTAGTTCTGGAGGAGAGGCTAATCCAGAAATACCTACCCTAGATACTCATGAGCCACAAGGAGAAGAAGCTACTACTGTTGGTGAAGGAACTTCATCTCAACCTCTCCTTCAAGAAGATTCCACTAGGGAAGTACCTCAAGGAAGCCTTCATGATCAAGCTAAAAAGGATAAACAAAATGAAATGGAGGTTGAAATTCATGACATTGGTTCTAATTCTGAGGCCACATAGTCAGGTGATGAGCTTGCCAAAGTTGTGCTTGCTGAGAACATTGGAAATGTTGAGGAAGAACATGTGTTGACTCTAGAAGATCAATGGAAATTGTTTGAGGATGCTAAGAGAGAAGAATATGCCAAAGCAAAAGTTGAGGCACTTACAAAGTAGAAGGAAGTTGATGCTAAAGCACAAGTTGAAGCGCTGGACAAACAACAAGAATTAGAAGCTAAGGCCAAAGCTAAAGAGATTGCAAGGTAGCACAAGGAAAAGGAAGCAAAGTTGAAACTCAAGGAGGAAAGAGAAAAGTTAGCCCTCTTACAAAAGATCCATGACCTTGGGGAAGAGAAGGCCTAATAGAGAAGGGAAAAAGAGGAACTTGAAGCCAAATTCAAGGTTGTAGAGCAAGCCCAAAGAAAGAAAAATGAAAAGGAGCTCTTGCTGAAGAAGGAAGCAAAAGAATAGGCTACGTGGGAGCAACAAGCAAAGGCAATGTGGGAAAAGGTTAATCAATTAGAGAAACATAGAGATGAAATGTATGAGCAGAGGAGATTGGAAGAGGAAAGAGAGAAAGTTGAGGTTGAGAGGCTTACAAAAGAAGTTGCTAAAAAAGATAAACAACCAGAGGTTGATTCTCAACCTAAGGTGAAAATTCTGCAACCTCTCTCCTCTATCATTGCTTCTTCCTCACAACAAGTGGTTACTACTCTTGCTGCCTCAACATGGTTAAAGCTTAACTTGGAGAAAAAGAAAATAGTCCATCCCCAGCCTTTGAACTAGGATGAGATGATGAAAGAGATTGAGAAGGAGAGGCCTAAGAAAAGGGCTAGGGTCCTTCACTCCACCAGGTTGAGAGATATTGGAGATATTGTGGCTAAGTGTGCCATTCCAATGGTAGACAAGGACAAATTAGATATGTAGTTAGGTGATTATCAGCTAGGGACTGTGAACTTGGGAAGGCCTACAAGAAATCAACAAATGGACTTAATTGATATTGTGGCATCTTCTACCAAGTCAAGGATGGTGAAGGACAAGAAAAGGAAAGATGAGCTCAAGGCTCAATTAGATCAATTGCATAGGTTCTTAAAGGACCTATCCTCTCTTGTTTCTACATAATCTGTTGCTCCTACAACACCCATTTTGTTAAGCAAGAAAGAGGCTAATGACCTTGTTGAAATGAGAAGCAAGGTAGGGATGTTGGACAAATGGATTGATCGGTTGAACCAAGAAGTGGAGGAGTTGCTTCTTCAAAGTTAAAAAGCTCATGATGATGCATTGGAGTTGGTTAGTGATGTGAATTCACATGATGAGGATCTTAGGACACAAGCAGATAAAAATAGAGAACATACAAAGAGGTTGAAGGACATCAATAAGTTGTCAAAACAAACTTTGTTGGAGCAGTCCATCCTTGAGGAGGATAATGCAAACTTTATTGAAAATACCATCAACATTCTTAGGTTATGGTCCTCAATCATTTTTTATCATAGGAATGAGGTACAATAGGATGGGAAGGATTTGAATGAAAAAATTGAGGAGTTGGGAGTAGTCATTGATATGCTTATAAATGAAGACATCCCTCTAAAAGATGGCCTCCCTCTTGACAAACTTAAGGAAAAGTGGAATAGTAGGTTTGAGAAGGCAATGCACAAGGGGGATGATGGTGATGACTTGTTGATTGATAGACTTATGGAAATCAAGGATGAGATAAAGGATGCTAGAAGAGAACTTATTAAACTTGGGCATATGCAAGAGTTTGCTTCTGTAGAATTGAAAAGGATAAAGTTTGAAGACAGTTCCAGGGTGGAAGAGCCAGATGAATATGTGCTCTAACAAGTGTTTACTAATTATGATGAGTACATGCTTGAGCATAAAACACAGGAATAAAGTGGTAGTGGAATGTTTTGTAACATTCCTGATGGACACCTAATGACATGGTCAGCTGCACAACTCCCTCTTTCTCTCCTATTTTATCTCAGCGGTTCTACCTTCCCTCTTTGTGCATCATATTTTTGATAAAAAAAGTCATCAACAAGTGAACTAAAGATCAGCAGGGCAGTCATCTCATGCAGCTCTAGTGATTCCCTAAATTTGTGGATCTTAATTTTTATATACTTTCAAAAAATTCCAATCCTACCCTCTATATTGTTTAATATAGTCCCTAGGAATGTCTCTATCTTTACATATGGACCCTTAGCTGAGTTACAATCATATCCACAATTATTCTTTAAGGCCCAACTCTTATCCCTCACAGAAGTTTAGAATCCCCATAACGCTGGATCTAATCCCCCATGATGCATATATTAGTTGCAACCACCGCAGTGAACATACTACTCACCTAACAACAGAGTTAGAGACCCTTAAGAAAACATTATCTCAAGTGACTAGTGAGATGGCACAACTCAAGTATAACCCCCCTCAAAATCAAAACCAAAACCAAAATTACCAAAACCAAGGAGGGTATTCCAATCAAGGTAATTATTCCAACTAGAATTCCAATCAAAACCAAAGGAATTTCCAAAATCAGAATTTCCCCAATCAAAATTACCATAACTAAAATAGGGGGTACAATCAAAGATCCAATAACAACAGACAATGGAATACTGGGCCTAACAATGGGGGAGTTTCCCATAACTATCAAGCTGGAGATGACAAACCACACACTGCAAATGTTGTAGATCTCAATTTTATGACAAATTGGTGTAGGTTGCATGACACTACAACACATTCTGAGGTTAACTGTCCAGAGATGGAAAAGATGGTCAAGATTGCACAAGATAATGCCCCATTGCAAGGTGCTTCCAATAAGAATGGTGGATCCACAGATACAGTCATGGCTTATGAAATTTTTGACGAAGAGCCTCCTTTCCCTAGACAAGAGGAAAATGAGCTAGAGGAGGATGTATATGATGCTCAAGACTTCCAATCAAAAGGGGGTCATTTTCTAAGGAATCAGAATAAAGGCCCATTCACCACATCTTCTCCTCTAAACACCATGGCTCCACCCAATAAAAATGTTGATAATAACCCACCTCCACCGAAAGGGCTGCCTAAATTTCAAAATAAAGGTAACTCATCTTTTGTTCCTAAGTATTAAACAAAAAATGATATGGAATTTTATTTTATTTCAAAGATGTAGAAACAAAATACTTCATTGTCATTCTTTGATATTTTAAATTGGTGTCCTACCCAATGCGATATCGTGTTGAGAGCTTTGGAAGAGGTAGATTAGTCAAAAGGAAAGAATAAGGTGACACCAACCAATGAAATGAATGCGGTCTTGTACAAAGGTAAGATAGGGACCCCACCGTTCCTTCGAAGTTTGAGAATCTTTAGAACTAATTTGCACAACTGCCTCTTGGATTCTGGAGCATCAGGTAATGTCATGTCATTTTCCATTTGTAAAAAGTTAGGTTTGAATCTGCTTCAGACTCACAAGAAGGTAATTTAGTTAGATAAAAATAAGGTTAATGTGGTAGGAGAACTGAAAAATATTCATGTGTAGGTTGGATTAGACCCACAAATCCAAACTTATATGGATATTTAGGTGGCTGATATCCCCGAGACATATGGCATGCTTTTAAGCTAAGACCTAATGAAAAGCATCAAGGGTTATCTATCTTTAGACTTTTCACACATGTGGCTGCCATGGAAAGGGGTAGCAACACAAATTAGGATTGAAAGTGAGCCTCATCTCAAACATATAATTACTAAGTATGATTGTCCTAATGAGGTAGCTTACTTTGAAAATGAGATAGGAGTATATAAAATAGTGGAAATCTTGACCTTTTCAATGTTCAATCCTGATAGCCTACAACCTTTAGAACACAATGACCCAATGACCACTGTCATCCAATAGGTTTTGATTATAAAATCGCAACAAGATAGGTTGCTTCTAGGAGAGGAGGTTGATCTATGGAGCTCACTACTCCCTAACTGGTGCAATATTCATTACCAAAGTCATTCTGAGTTGACATGTCAACCCTATGCAAACATCCTGAACCATGTATATCAGTCAACAAAAAACTGTGAGTACCAACCTAAAACACCCTTGAATCAGTTCTCTTTTGAAGCTAGGGATGCTACTATTTTCACACGAACTCACACTACACAGGAAGAAGTCCTTTCCCAAATCAGACAGACTCATGCTTCATGTTCTACCTTGAGAAATGAGATGGTAGAATCTCATAAACTATCTGATACACCAGCCCCTACCAATATTCCAATTCCAAGGGGGTTTCTAAAACCAATAACCAATTGTGAACCCACTAATCAAGATCAAATTCACGAAGAAGTCTCTGCACAGGTCTTAAATTTGAGTGAAATTTTTGATGATCATCGTTCAACTCACTTCCCATGTCAAGAGGTTCTAAGCCAGTCTGAGTCACCACCTATTTCTTACCAACAACTACCCTCAGCTCATCCTAGGAAAGAAATACCCGCCCTAGATCAATTATGGGTTCTTAAATTTGATGGTTCTAAGTCTAAATCAAGAAGTGGGGTAGGAGTTGAATTAACAAACCCAAAAGGGAAAAAATACTTTGCTTCTTATAGGTTGCAGTTCGGTTGTACCAATAATGTGGTGGAGTATGAAGCACTGGACAGAGGACTGATGTTTGCACATCAGAAAAGGTTACAGCTTTGACAGTTATGGGAGATTTTGAGGTCATTGTCAAGCAGGTTCACAGTCAGTACACATGCCATAACAAGAGGCTGGCTGGGTACAGAAATAGAAAATGGAATATGATAGAGGAATTTGATGCCTTTGGGATCAAATTGATTTCCAGAGAGGACAACTAGATTGCAGATGCACTTGTTGTGGCTTCCAGTACCTTGGAACCCATGCAAGATTCCAAGTTGAAGAGGTTTTCAGTGGAGTTAGTGTTGATCCTAGCCATTCCAGTTAACGTTTGAATTTTTTTAGGTCTTTGATGATGACCAAAATATACTTGCCTTCTTAGCAAGTTCAAACATCTTTGAAGGACAAATTATTGATGAATTAGACAAAGATCAGGGGGAGTGGGATCAAGAAACATGTGATGCAGAAGGGATAGTGAATCTAAACAAACAACATTCCTAAGGGAATGGTGGCATTGAAGAGGATCTTTGATTCTGATCCTTGAGCCCATGAAAAGCTACCTACTGACACTAATGGAGGGAAGTACTCGAGTCAGTTAACTTTGCGGATTCATGCCTTGAGAAGAATGTGTTTATTGGAAAAACTTGCCTCAAACATATTCGAGAGAAAATCTTGTCAACATTAAAATCGGATATAACAACAATTGCTTGGGGATATGAAGACTTGAAAATGTTTGATACATCAGTTATGACACATACTATCCCCTTGAAGCCTAAAGCAAAGCCTTTTCACCAAAAGCAGTGCCCATTTAATGCCCTGATCGAGCCCTTAATTCAAAAGGAAGTGCAAAAGTTGTTATCTGCAAGGATAATCTTTCCAGTTAGACATTCGACTTGGGTTGCTAACTTGGCTCCTATTTGTAAAAAGAGCAGAGAGATCAGGTTATGTGGTGACTTTAGAAACCTTAACAAAGCATTTGAGAAAGACAATTATCCTCTTCCTTCTTTGGATGAGGTGCTACAAATAGTAAATGGTTCTCAAATGATGTCATTCCTAGATAGATATTTAGGATACAATTAGGTAATGGTCAATAAGAGGATAGGATGAAGACCGCCTTCACTACTAAGTGGGGGACATTTTCTTATCGAAGGATTCCATTTGGTCTTATCAATGTTGAAGCTACCTTTCAGTGAGAAATGGACATGGCATTCAAGGACTTGGTAAGTAAGTGTATTATTATATATGTGGATGATTTGATTGTGTTTTCAAAGAATAGAGAAAACCATGTTGCAAACTTGTCAAAGGTCCTTCAAAAGTGTATAATTTATGGAATCTCCTTTAATCCAAAAAAGTGTGTGTTCGGAGTTTCAAAAGGAAAATTACTAGGCCACATAATATCAAAGAAGGGAATCTCGGTTGACCCAGACATAGTGGAATCCATTCTGAAACTAACCATACCTAGTAGCAAAAATGAGATGAGGTCCTTTTTTAGAAAGATAAACTTCATGCAGAAATTCATAACTAGGTTTGCGAAGATCATCGAACCCCTCAACGAAATGATGAAAAAGGATGCTAAGATTGAGTGGAGCAATGAGGCTAAATCTGCATTCTCACAAATTAAATAGTCTATTTCAGAAGCATCGGTTCCAACCAGCCCTAACTATCTGAAGCCTTTTTATATATATTCTTTTACACCTAACCATTCTTGTGTTGTTGTTTTGACACAAAAAAAAGGTGAAGGAGATGAAATGCCCATTGCTTTTATGAGCTCTCCGTTTAAAAATGATAAAGTTAGATATCCACCCTTGGAGAAACAACCTTTTGCAATTGTTCGAGTTGTCATTTCAACATTACATCATCCACAGTCAAATTATTGCCATAGTCCCTAACCCTGTTATAAAGTCTCTTCTTATGCAGAGTGAACTAGGAGAGAGACAAGGAAAGTGGATGGAAATCTTACAAGAGTTTGATCTTGAAATCCACCTGATGAAGCTAGTCAAAGGACAAGGCTTATCCAAGGAAATGGTAGATGTTTCAATGCTAAGATTACCTGTCAGCAGTACATGATATAATCATTTACAAATGATCCTTGGTACACTAATTTGATCTTTATGTTGCCAAATAACAAATGCCTTAAGGGGATGAATGCCACTCAAAGGAGAGCACTCAGGCTGAAGAATTCCCACTACATTCTTAAAGGGGGAGCTTTATACTAAAGAAACTTTGAGGGTGTTTATCTATGCTACCTTGATCAACAGCAAGCGAAACAAGCCATAACGGAATTTCATGCCAGACATGGTTCTGTTGATTCCATGGCTCACCAAATTTTGAGATCAAGTTAATATTGGCCCCATGTGTTCCATGATGCTCATCAACATGCGAGGACATGTCATACATTTCAGACTTCCGCATCTAAGGAATGTAATCCAACAATTCCTCTACAGCCAGTGTATGAGGTAAGGCCATTTTCCTAATGGGCATTAGACTTTGTAGGTGTGATTAACCCCAATTCTTCTGTAGGTCACAAATTTATTTTGATGGCAACCGATTATTGTACGTGTTGGACTGAAGCTCAACCTTGTAAGAACAACACCACCGAGGTTGTCATCAAATTCCTTAACGAATGCATCGTAACCAGGTTTGGAGTATCATTTGCCCTAGTATGTGACAATGTCCATACTTTATCTTCTGCAAAGTTTATTCAATGGGAATATGAGCATAAGATTGTGTTAAAGTATTCTTCTAATTACTACCCATAGGGGAATGGAGTAGCTAAGTCTATGAAAAAAAATATTTTGGAAGTGATTAAGAAGCTATTAGAAAGTAATCCTAAGGATTGGCATACTCAACTCAGATTTTCCTTATGGGTAGATAGAACTCGAATCAAGGCTTCCTTAGGAAACTTTCCATTCAAGTTGGTCTAGCTAAGACCTGGTCTTTCCTATCCATCTATATACACCGAAAATCGGTCAAGACATTTAATTAATTAAATACTAGTTATTTAATTAATATTCGACTACGTATAAATAAATTCTCAATTTATTTATAAAGTTCATATCCTTTAATTCTCCAAATCTAAAATCATATTCTTCTAATTTAATTAAATAAACGAATTTCCATAAGCTTGTTTTATTTAATTAAGTTTCATTAATCCCAGATTAGGAATTCAAGCACATGTCTACAACTTTTCATGTCACCTCACCAAGGTCACATGAAATTAAATAATTCTAATTTTTAATTAGAATTATCTTCAAACACATGGCTTATTCCTCACACACTTCTTCAACAAACTTTCAAACACATGGTCTTTCTCTCACACACTTGATTCTTCCATCCATTTGGCATATTGTCTCTGGTCAAGAGATTCCTCCATCCATTTGGCATGTTGTCTTTGGTCAAGGGAACACCTTCTTGATTCTCCTCATCTCCACTATTCATCCCTCTTGTTTGAATCTAGACCATCGATTGTTGCCACCTCACAAGATGCTTATAAAAGCCTGTAAATACAACCCTTTTCCATTGCATTTTGCATCCCACATTCAAGTAGAGTTATCATACATGAATAGCTTTGAGCATTGGAGCATTTGGAGTCTTATAGTTAGAATCATGTTTTGCTTTGTAGTTGTATATAGAATCATGTTTAGCTTCATATTTAGCATTGTAGAATCATATGTTGCTTTATAGTTGCATTTTATATCACACTTTGCTTTATAGTTGCATTTTATACCATACTTTGCTTTATAGTTGCATTTTAGATTAGTATATTCATAGTTAGCATTTGAGCATATGCAAAATCATCCTAGCTTCATATCATAGCATTTACATTGTATAATATAACACCATTATCCATTCATCATAATATCCATTATCATTTTCATCATATAGTTTCATGTAGGAACTTAATTGGCTTGCATGTTGAATATTATCTCGTTTCTCAAGTTGTCATTTTAACAACCATAGTGCACATAGAAATCTAAGGTCCAAATGGTTTAATAAATCTTTGAGAATAGAGGATAATGAGACGTTCTTAAAATATTTGTTTGACTGCAAAATAGAGTAGTTTATTTTATTCAAATCTTTGATATAAATTTTCATTTCATTGGTGCTTGTGTTGATTTACTAACAATTCCCACATTTCACACACACATAAAATGGTGCTCACCATGGGGCTATACCCCATTTCTAACATTTTTTCGGAAAATTTCATGTAAATAGGCTGGACTTGACATTTTAGTGCAATCATGAGTTCTTTCAACGCATATGATAAATCTTTCGGTGCATGCGACTTCTATTTCAGCGCATCCAAGGAATCTTTCAGCGCATCCAACAAATATTCTAGCGCATTCAGGAAGTGTTTTAGCGCATTCGGTATCTGCTTTAGCACATTCGGTTGTTCTTTTAATGCATAGAGTAATTATTTTAGCGCATTGATTAGTTCTTGTAGTGCATTGACGTTTTAGTGCATACGATGACTATTTTAGCGCATCTGTTAAAATTTGCGAAATCCAAGAACTAATTTGTGTTTTATGTTTTTAGGTACTTTTATATGTTGGTCAAAGAAAAATTTATCAAACTACTAATGATTTATGCATGGGCTGGAGTTATTTAAACACTTTCTTTTGCTTAAGATAGACATCTAGCTTAATTAGAAAGGATAAAGAACACCATGTCTTTTGTGCTTGATGAATGGTAGGCATATGCTCTCCCCTTAACTGGGTGACCAAAAATCCAGACCCATTCACTTTTGTTTTATCCTTAGAGGTCCTTCCTTGTGGGAAAAAGTAATCACCCAAGGGAATGAACCAACCGGTAACACGCTAAAGCCAAGCGACTTCCAACCGGGATATAAATGTGGGTACTTTGGGAAAGTTCAAGTATCACAAGGATTGTTTCAACAAGAAGGGAAGCAATGGTCTCTTGTTGCATGGATGATCCCCCACGAATAGAATTCCTATTCTAGAACCCTTTGTTGCAGCAAGGCCAAAACCCTTATTCTGTTTGTTTGATGTAAGAGCCAAGGTGGAGGTCATTCACAACAATGAAAATAATATCAACTATGGAACAAAGAACTCTTCTTTACCATGCATTCAACTCACCCTCAATGCCAAGCAACCTTCCAAACATAAAGAAAAAAAAGGAATAACTTTTCAAAGACACCTCACACCCATGAACCCAAATTCTTTTTGGATACCCATTATGGCCTATTCAAACATATTAGAAGTTCTTAAACACTTGTTTCAGAAAATATGAGAGTTCTATGACTGGCCTCTCTTGAACTAGGCCTAAATTGGTCCAATTTACAAAAAAATACCCTTCAATCATGCAATCTTCACTCAAAACCTCAAAACAACAGATCAATATGTCATAAAACATCTAAATCAACAACCTCTTGAGTTAGTCATGCATTTTAAGACCCCAAAACTAGAAACCCTCATTTTTGCTTACAAATTGGGAGGGTTTAATGAAAATGACATCTCCACACCACACAAAACCTTGCAACCACTTGGAACACATCCCATTAGACCTGAAAATTCTCACAAAACCTTCACATGGGGACGCCATAACATCAATTGACAAAAACTCAACTTTTACACCTTCATTTGCATTGAAAATGCACAAAAATTCAACTAGGGCATCACCTTAAAAAGCCACAAATTTCCACCTCTACATTCCAAACTCACACACATATAATTTACATCATATTAGACCATTCCACCAAGTTACAGTGGCATACAATGGGTGGAATGGTCAAAAACTACATTTTAGACTTTCAAACCCTCTAATGGCTGTGCACAAGCAATTTTAATAAAATGTCAATAAAACCCTCTAAACTCAATGAAAATTCACCAAACCACTTTCAAATGAAATCTGACACTCTCCTCTTTCCAACCATAATAGGGTTGAGCCCGTACAGGTCGTACAAAGGTCGTACCACACATTTTAGCAGCAAATTTACACAAAAATTTCTAGAAAACAACCACTTTTTTTATTAGAACTTCAAAAAAACTGATTCAACAACCATGACTCAACCATGAGAGGCTTAGTTAACATCTAACCACCCTTACAAACATCCTCCAACTGAAATTTTAATTAGTTGGACATTGGAAACCAACTTTTTACCAATTAGACCCCTAATTGCCTAGTTTTTCACTTTTAACAATTTGTTGACAATGAGTACATTTTTATGCAACCTTTTGTATTTTTTTTTAACTAAATAACTTAAAATATCCCTAATTACATTATTAATGGGCTCAAATACCTTATTCAATGCATTAAATGACTCAAGCACCCTAGTTTCCTAATACTTTCCTAATGTTGAATTTTGAAAATGTGTATTGGGTGCTCTGCACCATTGTTGGTGCAAACGGCCATTCTAAATCCATTACAGTTTTTAGTAGAGATGAGAAATATGCCATGGGAGATTCATGGGTATTGATGCTTGGCTGCCAGTAGAAGTGGAAGTTCCATGGAGGAGCGATTGGGTCAAACATCTAATCATCCGCTATAAGTAAAAGCATAGCTGGAGTAAAATCCAAGTGGGAGATTCAAAAATATAGTCCTACACAGCCTAAGTTGTGCATGCGATGTGTCTTTACCAATGTGTTTTAACCAATTTTAAAAAACATCACATGTTGAAAGTGAAAACCTGATTCAGAAAAACATTCATTGAAACAACCAAGTCTCTAACTGGAAAATCCAAAAAAATCAAACAAATTTCCAACAAACTACATCATTTTTCCAATTCAGTGCATATGTTGTATTTGCTAGCACATCCAACTACAGTTATAGCGCATCTGTACAAAATTCTGGTGCATCCATCCTCTATTCCAGCACATCTAGTCAATCTTTTAGCACATCTAAGCATTTTTCTAGCACATTTACCCTCTATTATAGCGCATACAATGCATATTTTGGCACATTAACCCTCTATTTTAGTGCATTCAGGCAATCTTATAGCGCATCTATGTAATTTTCTAGTGCATCCGTCCTCTATTTTAGCACATCTTAGCTCTATTTTAGCACATCCATTAAATGAAAAATCTGAGAGTTAAACTTGTCCCCTAGTTCACAGTTTGAACCAAAAATTTAGAATCTTCTTCAGTACAGAATCATTCCTTAGGTACCTTAGAGTATAAACTTGTTAAAATTGACCACTACAAGTGGAATTCTACAATCTAAACCAAGATCTAACATCTCAAAGTGCCAAAATCACCAAATTTTACCACCTTTGATTATTAAGCCTAGTTTCATCATCAAGATTTATCATCCTTTCATCATGAAACATAGCTATATAGTCAAATCAAACGTAGTCTCATTAGAATTTGTCATTCTATTTGACTTAGTTCTAATCCTTGGTACTCTTCCAAACTTAGATCAAAGTTTAGTCAAAACTATAACACTTGTATGCCCATTCAAACAAGGTTACAAAAACAAAAACTTAAGGAAAAAGGACTTGAAAATCAAAACATTGAAGAGCCAAACCTTGGAACTCCAACCATTGAAACTCCAATCATTGAGACTCAAAACATCGAAACTCAAAATAGTGAGATGCAAAACACCATGGTGGAAGCTGAAGAGAATCCTTTCCATGGAATACACAACAATGAAGGGGAAGAAATAACCGAGGAAGATATCTAACATGTTGAACAAGATCCCAACTTCCACAAATGCTTAGAAAATATTTTTGAAAGAAATGGGGAAAAGTATCTCCTTATGCTAGCTAAACAAGGTGTCAAATTACCCGAAGACTTTGATGTGAATCAATTGAAAGTACCTCCAAAGCAACCCAAAAAAGAAACCGAACAAGTGATTTCCCTAACTCACCAAATGAAGAACCTTCAACAACAAATTCTCGATATGCAAAGAGGAACGTCAAAACAATACTTGATCCAAGATATTTTTCCATATCCATTTGATCAAAGTATCCACATGATCCCCTTTCCAAAACATTGTGAATTCCCAAACTATGACAAATACAATGGAAAAATTGATCCAATAGACCATGTGAGGGAATTTAGAACCATGAGTCTTGAATTTTCGTATGAAGAAACGTATTTAATGAGACTATTTCAGCAAAGCCTAGGTGGACAATGTCTTGAATGGTTCTCCAAACTCACCCCACCAATTAACACCTTTGAAGAATTGGTCAAAAAGTTCATCACCCAATATTCTTATAGCATTCAACATGACATCACCATGAAAGATATTTGTAACTTGAAACAAAAGAAGAGTGAATCTTTCATTGTATTCTTGCAAAACTGGAGAAGGTTATTTGCATGATATTCTTGCAAGAAAATATAGAAATCTTTATTGACAACCTCAATGATGAGATGAGTTACAAATTGGAATTACAATGTCCGCCTACATTCGAAAAATTGATTGAAAACAAAATTAAAATTGAAGAGGCTTTAGTCAAGAGAGGAGTCATCAAAATTTACAATGACAATAATACATCAAACTCCTCTAACAATTACAACAACAACGACAAACCAAAGTTTTGGCAACGAAACAAGAACATGGGTAACAATGATGGTATAGCTAAAAACCAAAATATGAAACATGTATTCAACTTAACTACAACTACCATCAGGACTAATCAGAACAACAACCCACCCAACAACCAAAACAACAACCAAAATGTCAACCAAAGCAACAATCAAGGTAATGTTGGATCTAGAACACCATCATATCAGACATCCTCAAATCAAAGAAGGTTCACACCTTTAAGATAATCATCAGAATCTGCATTGAAGGAACTTCTCGAAGCTAAGGTCATAACATTACCAGAGGAAAGAAATTGGGAGCCACAAGTCAAGCCTCCATGGTGGAATGATGCTCATTTTTGTGACTTTCATTGCAACAAAGGGCATAAAACTAATGACTGCATACAATTGAAGCACTTGATACAAGACTTAATTGACAAGACGATATTTGTAGAAGGACCCCAAACAAACAATGATCATGGGGCATTCAAGAACCCTCTACCCAACTACGAAAAGGGGGAATCTTCTTCTTCAAATTCCAAAGGAAAAAATATAAACTATGTCTATGACACCACCATTCTACATATTGAGGTGGTTGATGATCAAACCCATGAAAAAATAGATCTTGTTGCAATTGATAACCCAACAAACGAAAAACCATTCAACATGAACAAAACATCATTGCAATTGAAAATCAACATCATGATATCAACACTACCTCACATCAAATCAATGAGCTTGTGTCCATAAATTTGTTCAACAACATCATTGCAAATGACAATCAAATCAATGTTATCAAAATCAGACAGGACAAAAAAATTCACTAATCAATGCAATCACACAAGGATAAGCCAAGGTAACATTGAAAGGAGCTACCCCTTCAACATCCAAAGCAACTACTACTATCCTTGCAACTCAGTATAACATCGTTGATCAGTTGCAGAAAATACCCACCCAAATATCCATATTAGAACTCAATATTTCACTCTCT
>VDFB02211721.1:0-50952 GCA_007258455.2 Sequoia sempervirens
GTACTATATAGTTTACAAATGGTTGCATATTGGCAATTAAATTTAGGTAGATCTTTAAGAAATTATATTTCTAAATTTTCAATGTAAACTATAAATATGGCTTATTATGATTATCTTGCAAGTTTTTATACAAATTTGATGGGATGGGAGTTGTGTTGGTGTAGCTCTTCAAATATAATTGAGACAAACACATTTTTTTTGGATTGACAGAGGAGTGATGGCTCCTTTAGGAAATTTATTACAATTCATTGGAAAATAAAATTCTTTGCATGAGTGCCATAGTTATAAAATTTATATGATGTGAAAATGGTATTATGGATGTGATGTTATGAGGATAAATTGATGCATGGGAGTGTTTTTCTTGTTTGTAATTATTGGATAAGAATAGATTTTTTATGGATAATAATATCATTTGTAGAGATATAAAATTATTTTTATCCCTAAAGGAGTGTATATCCTATTCTCCACCTCTATGTGAGTGTATTTTATATTCATAAGTGTTATAAATACACATGTAGTTTTATGTTAAATGTGTATTCATTAGGTATACTTGGTTTGTGGATGTTCTATGAAACCATATTTTCTTGGGAACCTCCTAACTCAAGAGTGGGGTTGAGAGAAAGCTCTATGTTTGTGAGGAGAGAAAATACACCATTGGTTGGATGCATACAATAATATTTATTGTGAATTATAGGAAAATTATGAGAAGTTGACCAAATATATTTTAAATAAAGTTAAAGGTAGGATTTGCATCATATTTTCCTATTGTGTGCTAGTCATGTGTATTAATAGGTTCTTTTTCTACTTCTATTTTCTTGTTCTAGGTTAAGCTAATGTTGAGATTAAATTTTCATATTCAATATTAGTGTGTTTTAGTATGAAAAGGACTAGGTCATGAAATGATTAATTCCTCTTATAATTTTTTCTAAGCATTAGTGATAATTTATGCATTAAATTTTTTTTTTTAGTTTTAAATCTAAAAACATTTTTTCACTTCTATAATAAGAAGGATTTTATTTGAATACACTGAGTTATACAATAGACCCATTGAGTTAGAATAACATTATAATGGTCACTAAGTTATTTGTGTGGCCATGACCTTGAGATATAGACCTTGGAGATGAATGATTTCCTTTTAGGAGAGGTGAGGTATACTTGTGCTTTACTCATATTGGTGAGTGTGGAAAATCACCCATCAACAAATTCAAATAAGTTTGGAAGGAATAAAACTATGTTGACATTACTAGATGGAGAAACAACTTATTGTGCAAAAATATTCCAAAGAAAGGTTTGGCTATATTTACAAAGGGGATGTCAAGAAGATTTGAACCATAATATCATCTACAACATAAATGGCTAGTGCAACTAGGAGGGTGATAGCATGATAAGAACTTTAAAATCTTATCATAAGGAGAAATGACAAAAGAGAGCATGACTGATGATGGTGTTGGGTCTAGTAGCATACAAGAAAGCATGTGTTGAAATCCATAATATTATATGGTACTTGAGATCTATGTTTGGTGCAACCCGAGGGATTTTGTTACACCCCAATTGTCTATTTACTATTTACTATTACTATATAGGGTAAATGTGAATATAATTTGAATTTTGAAGATAAATAAATTGTGCTTGCACTTTGTTATTAATGAATTGTGAATGAATGTTATTTCATTTAATGATACGTGAAGAAATGCATATATGTGAAATGGATGGTTATTGAATTGATGTTCCACTAATACACAAACAACAATATATGACTAAATAAACTACTAAAAATTGCATATAAATGACTAACTTTAGTCACATGACTATTAGTGGTTTATTTGTAGCCATTTATAACACCACTAAATTTATGACTAAAGAATTTTAGTCATTTTTTTAGTTATTGATTTTAGTCATTAATTTGGTCATTGATTTGGTCATTGATTTGGTCATTGATTTAGTCATTAATTTAGTCATTTATTTAGTCAAGGTAGTGATTTATTTAGTCATGGTAGTCATTACTTTAGTTATATATTTAGTCATTAATTTAGTCATATATTTAGTCATTAATTTAGTCGTTATTTTAGTCATTAATTTAGTCATTAATTTATTCATATATTTAGTCATATATTTAGTAATTAATTTATTCATTACTTTAGTCATTAATTTAGTCATTACTTTAATTATATATTTAGTCATTAATTTAGTCATTTTTATTTACTGACCAGTTTCCATTAATTGGTAGTAAATATAGTCATGAAATGAATAATTTATTAAATACCATAAATTTTATAATGCAAAAACTAACATAATATTAAACTTGAACTAAAACATAAAAGAAAATAAAAATTATATATACGAACACGCTACAACATGCTAGAATTAAAAGATTGATTCAACATCATGATAAATAAACGTAATCTGCAATAAAAAAATTAATGCATATATATATATATATATAAAGTTACAAGATGTCAAAGTTGTCTAAAAGTATATATGTAAATATAATGAAAAATGTCAAAGTTGTCTAAGAGTTTCCAATTCTTTCAAATACACCATGATAATTAAGATCCCTAAACAACACATTCAAAATACTGCATAAAGCAGTGAACTAAGATGCCAAACATTAACTAGTACATGATAAACATGTTCAACTATGCTATTTTTTGCAAATATTTTAGTGGCCACTATGTGAAGGTTCCCTCTTTCTTTTTCAAACGAACAACTCCATCTATTTTGTCTTCATAAACAAGGGGTATGTTACTTGTGACCTTTAAAATGTTTACATTTGCATCTCCTATTCCTTTCAAGTTGACTCCATGTACAATAGATAGGGAGTGAATTTGCCCAATGCCCGCAACATCACCATCAAACAGATCCAACACACCCTAACTTTATCCCCTTCTTTGAGTTTATCAATACATTTATGCAAAAAGAAAAAAATAACACATTATATTAGATAGGTAATGATTACCCTTGTTTGCATAATAAAACAACCATTACTTATGGGTATGTGTAGGATCATCATGGAAAAAATAGGCCCTTGAGTGGCAAAAAATTCAAAAAAATCAGAGTTAGGAAACTTCATGCAAAATTTTGAATAAGTTGTCTATATTATTTCAAAAATATGTAGAATAGAATCTTTAGAAAATTTAATGTAGTTTCTAAACTACTAGGTTTATTTAAAAAATCTATTTGGTGAAATTTTGAAATTTCAATGCGGTAGTACTTAAATTCGGGGAAAAGTAAGAAGTAGATTAATGCGTAGGCCACCTTAACTTAAATAAAATGATAATATTCTTTTATAATATTTTAGATATAGGTAGGGGACTCATGTCGGATGTGATGCATATTTTTTTTTGTAATATTTTTCCAAGTAAATAGTAGTATGATTTTTTATTATAACTTTAAAAATATAAAAAATTGTATGTCGACCACCTTAGCTTGGTCAAAACTTCATGAAATTTAATTTTTTTTTTTTAATCCTATAGTATGCAAAGCATACAATGTAACACATGTTTTGGATTCAAAAAATGTAATACCGTTTGAAAGCTATATATGTTTTTCAATCAGTCTATCAATCAAGACTTTAGTCGTAATTTAAATAGAAAATGAATAATAATTATTTATTAAATTCAAAGTAAAGAATAATTTATATTGGTGGAAAGCTTAGAATCACATTTGAAAACCCTTTTCATTTCATCAAGTTTGGGTTAAAAAAAAGTTGTCAGCCACATACCCTACACATTCCCATCATATTGCCACTTTTTGGCCCATCATGATCTTACACATACCCTTACTTAAATAGTACTTGCATGTGTGTGTTAAAATAATTGCAAAAAGAAAATTTCAAAAATAATTGTAATGATCAATCTAATTTACTAAAAAAACAACACTCATAGCAGTGCTTACAATGCTACTATTAGCTGCATGCTAATCAGATACAAATGCCATAAATATAAACACTACATTACCATGCACGCATACCAGACACATAAGGTTATGACAACACTATTACACATAAAAAAGGTAGCTAATACACAAAAACAAAGAATACAATATGAGAGCACTACCACTACTACTACAAGGTGAAGGTGAAATACATTGGGATGTACAAAAACAGTGGCATTAAAGCTATGGAACATAACCCCATCCAATCAAAATAACCCTGTCAACATGATGACATATAAAAGAAGAACAAATAGAAAAATGTATCAAGGCAACATGTGATGGCCATTAAGAGCAGTCATTGAGGAAACAATGCAATCTTTCTCCATGGCTTTCATAACGACAGTAAAGGAGTAACAAATAAGGTTGGATGTAGAGGCCACATAAATAATATACAAAGAGTCTTTCACTGTTAGAAAATAGTGTAATAGTATGCAAAAAGAAGTAAGAAATGGTGTACAATAAACAAGTAGTAGTAGCAGTGAGTTTTATGGCTATAGCAATGAGTTTAGTGCAAGGGCAACAAGTTTTATGGTTGTAACAATGAGTTTAATGGATTGAGCAACAAATATCATTACTAAACAACAAGAAGAAATTAAGAGAAAGCAACAAGAATATCAAAAGAAACTTTTTTTAATAACAACCATAATGAAGAGTTAACAACAGATCCTTGAAGAAAAAAACAACAGGTATCATCCAATGAAAGAAGCAACACACTAAGTTCAAGATGTTGACAAGGTCAATTACAATGCCCTAAAGCACATTCAAGCATCATAAAGTATTGAAGTGGCAGTAATCCCCACTGAAAAGTGACAAAGTAGGCATAATGATTGTTCTATGGGTTATATTCAATGTTTTAGTTGTCTATTCACTATTCTATAAGCTTGTTCATTGTTTGGGATCACAACAATCATTAATATATGAAGGGTTTCCGAATCAAGGAAAAGTAACATTTCATAGCACTCACCTCAAGTTCAACACCAGTAGTACTATCAATATCATGCATATACTCCTCAAATTCAACATAATCACTGTCAACATTATCCTGAAGTTGTGTAGCTTTGTTGAGAGCTCTATTGATAAGGTCTTTTCCTTTTGTTATGCTTTCATATAATTTCCCTACATGTGGTTTAATCATCATGCAAAGTTAATATAAGTCAAGTAAAAAAATGAAAAAGCTACAATTTTTTGTCCACAACAACTATTATATTACCTCAACTTCAACACAACTATGATTGACATCAAGACATTCTTGTTTTCACGCTGCTTTGATAAAATTGCTCTACATGTAGTTTAACCATCAAGCAAAAAAATATATCCAGATGAGTAATTCATGTAAAAAACAGTCAACAAAGCCTTTCCAAGCATAAAAGTCACAATAGGTGGAATGGGTGAAAATCCATTTTTGTAGACTCACAAACCCTCAACTCTATCTTTACAGACCTGTTTCAACAATTTTACTACAAAATGCACAAAATTCTTCAAGAATCCACCAAATCATAAACAAATTGAAGTTAACTCACCCAACCACCTAATTCAATGCAAAAGAGAACAAGGAAACCCTGTATGAGCAAGTACAAAAGCTTGGAACTGCAAATAATCAGAAAATTTTGAGAAAATAACAAAATTTCAAGAGATTTATTATTGTTTTATGATCCATAGCAGCAAAAATATTTTGGGGAAAAATTGGCAAACCAAAAGTATAAGATTTTTGGAAAAAATGGGGAAAAATTCTAGAAAAAATTAGGAAAATTTTGGATTTAAAAAAAAAAGGTAAAAATTATAGAACAAGAGATAAAAACTATTTTTTTGAAATTAAAAGGCATTTCCATAGCATAAAGATATAGATAGCAAATCAAATAAAGAGTTTAACTATTGAATTGTAAAAAATAGATTTTTGTAGTTTATATTCATATTGTTGATTACATTGCATTGCACATCTTTCAAACTCAATGCATTACTTCACATTAGAGAACTAATAACTAGATGTTGATAGATGAGAAAAATTCAATTACAATATAGTTTTTACAAAGTCAACCTAAGGAGTTATGAAACAACTTCACATTATATAACTAATAACTAGGAGCAGCTGCCAATTGCATTTGCTTGTCATGGCATTCTATGAGACCACATTTCTTTGAGGCATTTTTTCAAACAGTTCACTATCTTGTTGCTATGACTAAAAACCTAAAACAAGTGCTTTCAAACAAGCTATGGATGCATGGAAAAAATATATCAAAAGCATAATAGTAAGCAATAGAATAGACAAGGCGGTGAACTCTTTGAAAAAATTCCTCAAAGAAATGAGGTCTCATGGTGATGGAATGCCATGAAAATCAAAAGAAATTTGATTGTCATGGCATTCCATCACCATGAGACCTCATTTCTTTGAGGCATTTTTTCAAAGAGTTCACCGCCTTGTCTATGCTAACACATTTTCCATACATGTCTATGAAAGCATTTTATCAAACAGTTCATTTCCTTGCTGCTATGGCTAAAAGCCTAAAAAAGGTGCTTTCAAACAAGCTATGGATGCTTGGCTAAAAGCCTACAAATTTTTTAAAAATTGGTATTAATCAATATTTTTGCATATTTTTGCTTCTATGGCCCACATTGCCAAATTTTCACACCCATAGATGAGTTTGAGACTCCATAATCTTTCCCCATTCCTAAATAAAAATTAGCACTATCGGCCTAACAATGCCTCATCGGCGGAACCCCCATCATAGCCTCACCGATGGCCCGATGAAAGTAGTTAATAACCTAGTATCGGTGTAGCAATACCCTATCGGGCTGACTCCTAAGGCGTCCTCCCCAATAGACCGATAGAGTCAACAAAAGTAAGTGCATCATTGTAACACATGAACATCAGTGGAACGAATGTTTGCATTCCCCCGATGAAAGTAGTTAATAACCTAATATATATGTAACAATACCCTACCGGGCTGACTCCTAAGGCGTCCTCCTTGATAGACTGATAGAGTCAATAAAAGAAAGCACATCATTGGAACACATGAGCATCAGTGGAATGAATGTTTGCATTCCCCTGATGGCCCGATATAACCATGGATTATCAAGAATTAATATATATCGGGGGAATCAGTCTTGTTTACCTTGTTTGTGGGCCAAAGGTGTATTAAGGGATTGACACCCCCTTATGGTTTAAAAACCTGCACTTCTGAGACCTAATAAATCATTCATTGATCTCATAGTTATTTTGTCATAAAACTCACAGTCACAACATTTAGGAAAATCACAATGGATTTCAATGAAACAAAAGGAAAAATTTCATAGATTCATTGTTCTATATATGATTGTAATACTTTTTCTAGAGATCATGAGAGTAATTTAATAAAGGCTTGTTGTGGAAAACATTTATGAAATTTGCAGACATCTTTAGAATACAATATAAAGATGATATAGTTGAGAATCAAAATATTAAGGGATATCCTCTTACTTGATCTAAACCTGTGGAATTATGGTCATTCCATGTAGAAACTATAGGCTTAACAAAGGCAGCCAACTACGAAACTTTCTCAGTGAGACAATTTAAGCAACTCATTATATGTTGGTACTCTTCATTTGATTTGACATGATTTGGAGAGGCTCTTACTGGGCGTTCAATAGATGGTTGTGAAATCTCTATTGACGAACTAGATTTCCTCTTGATACTAGTATTAGATTTAGTACGATCTAGTGTTGCCATATAATTGACAACATCTTCTACACTTGCTTCTCTATTATTTCTTTCCACCTAAAATACAATGTTAATTTCAACATATAGTCAGTTCAATAAAAAATTGAAATAAATAACACAATGTAAATTGAACCAAAAATCCATAAACTTACTCCACATTTGTCCATTTTATCCTGCAACCTGCCTCAACCAAATGTATATTCAGTCCTCACATTATCTCTTTCTCTCTTGCCTATGTTACTCTTTGTTAAATATTTTTCAAAACACATACTTTCTTTCAATGCCTTCCATTGTTTGGGAGATAGAGTGGAGTCTAACATCTCTTCTCCCTCCATAATTATTTTTCTACAATTTTATGTAAAACTATTCATTAGAAGTCTCATCTTGTGCTTGTAATATTTTCTACAAATTTTTCCACCAATAGTGTCAAAGGCATTTTCCATTTTTTGTATAACATATTCCACATTTTGTGGATCTTTCTCTACAAAATTTGATTTGCAGATATCCAAATGGGCCCTACATTTTACACCCAACTCGGAGGTCCACCTTGTAGTATTTTTCCCAATGGGTTCACCATCTCTTGATACCTCAACCAAGAATGACTTCTTCCCTTCTAATATTCTTTCTTTTATGTTCCTCTCTATAGATCTATATAAATCTTGACTCAATATTTGTCTTTTAACATAAGTAGGCACATCTTTTGTTTCACCACTACAAATATTTTTGGTTGATCCACTAATTCCTTCAAAAGTTGTAGATGTGACAGGTACACTCTCAGGAACATCAGATGCAACCAAAATCTCTTCATGACTTTGATTAACAAAAACTTCATGCTCCTTGGCCACATCACATGTGGCATGAGTAGGTAGATCAGTAGTGGTCTCCACAGATTTCACTTCATCACAACTATTTTTTTCACCAACTTCATTTGTTGAATCACAAAAGTGTTGGCTTCTACGAGCTGACAACACTGTATCTTTACTTTCTTTTTATTTTTTCTCTGCATTTTCTTTGCTCTCTTTCTCTTGCCTGTAAAACAAAAAAAAAATCATATAATGTCTTATATACATAAAGCTCTTGCCTATAAAATTCCATTAAACACTATTAAACAAATAATTTACTACTTAGTGGATTTACAGCTTGCCTGTTTGTCAAACCAAGACGTGATAAATATTCATTATTCTTGGCCACATGTTCTTCATGAAAGTACTCATAATCTGTCACTGGAATTTCAACATTGTGATCACTATCATATAATTTGTGCCTTAAATTATTTTTTCTCATTTCCTAATGTCCAAAAAATAATAATGTATAAATTAGCAACTTGATACAGAGATAATTAACCGTAACAGAAATTACATAAATACAAGTTTATGAGGTCTTAGTTTTAATGAATAGTCATTAAAACACGTATGAAGTCTAAAGTAATGCAAACAACAATAGACATTAGATGTTGTGGGTATTTCAATCAATAGATATTAAACAATGGTGCCCTACAAAAATGTCAGTTGCATAAAAAACTTAGCAATGTATTTGAATCAATCCATCAAATCTTTAGCAATAATGTTTTCATTCATGGTTCAATAAAAAAATCTGTATTACAAAATTTTAACTAGACATGAACTTGTAGCATGGCAACCATTGTGTACAACTAGAACAATACTTTGCTTAGGTGATCTCACCATCACTAAGAAATGTCTATGGTATTTGGTGATTCTTACTTCTATTATTATGTTACGTAATAATTTGTTCATAACATCCAGATACATTCATGAAGGGGTAGATTTCATGAAAAAGAATAGATATGTTGGAGTGGATAGTGAGTTACAAGCAAGGAATGCCATGATTTGAGGAACAAGTGGTCAAATAATAGTGAATTTCAAGATATATGCAAAATAGTGAAGAATATTTGATCCAAGCAAAAAAACAATGACCTTATAGTATATAAAGATACATATGAGAAAATGATTTCTAGTGCATAAAGTCAGAAGCAAAAATGTTGATAACAGTGATATCACTGTTAAAAAGAATGTGAAGACAACAAAGGATGTGAGCAGCATGTAATGCTAAAATAGTGGGGATATAATGAGGAAATGCTTCTATTGCAATAGGGAATCATTGTATTGATGCCTTGAGCATTGACAAAAAATAGTGATCAATCATCAAGGATTGTATACTACTGCTATAAACAGTGAAGGAATAGAGAAAAAAAGACCATATCAGTGAGGAAATGAGTGCCACAATGGGTGAAATATCCAAGAAATGAAGACAACAATGAGAAATACTTTCATGGCAGTGAGCAGTCAATGCCAAAGTAGTTCACAAGGCAATGGTATACAATAATATTACAAAATAGGGCTAAATATAATGCCATATGTAGGGAAGACAATGTTATTTTAGTAAAAAAGTGTAAAAGAAAACATAGAAACAATGTTTAACAATGCTTCAATGATGGCTTTTATAAAGGATGCTAGAACAATGATAGTGATAAAGAACATATATAAAAGCAGTAAATAGTCCAGAGGAGTTGTCAAGAAAAGATCATTGTCAAAGTAAAGCAATGATGGTATACATATTCATATTGCATACAACATTTATATATGAAAAAATATTCATATTGCATCCTCATTTTTAAATGAAAAAATATTCATATTGCATTCATATAGAAACTTTGTTCAACATTAAAGCTTTGAAATAGGTATTAGTCTGAAGGTTTGTGTCCTTAAAACATAAAATAGTCTTAAAACAACATAAAAGTCTTACATAAAAGGTCATAAAATGGGGCTCATCAATAATCATCTGCATTTCTAGTAAGATCATAATCCTGATCACTCGTGTCTACATCTACTTGAGTTTCTTCCTCATTCTCATTTGTGACATGCAATACATTATCTCTCCCAATTTCTTCATTGGTAATCAAAATCTCTTCTTCAAATAGTCCCTCATTGTCCTCATCCACTTCTTCAAATGTTTCTTGTAAATTAACATATTGCCCATTAGGAATTACATCAACAACTTCCATGAATTTTTTTCTTGAACAAGACTCTATTTGAATGACATATGACCAACTTGGGCTTCTTACATCATCAATTAGAAATGATTGGTTAATTTGAAGAGGGGAAACATATAGATCATCTGTCTCTGATAAAAATTGTCGTGTATTTGCATGTACAAATCCATACTCATCAAATTGTACTACGGATGGTCAAATCCACTTACATTTTAATAATATAGGACTATTTTCACCAAAATCCACTTCAATAATTTCTTGGATGAATCCAACATAAAATTTCTTCTCAATTTCATGAAGAAATTCAGCACTAACAACATAATCACAATTTGTCTTTCCTTTGTCTTTTTCTTCCACTCTTAAATGACTACCATAGGCCCACATTCCACTAAAATGCATAGCCCATAAATGTGGAGGTCGTGAAAGCTCACTTTCCTCTATTGTTATATCTTGACCTTCTTCTTTTGTATCACTGATTGCATTAGCAATCCATTCTTTAAATTTTGGAAAAGAATCACCTCCAATCAAATCATGACATATGTGCCTTTGAGGTCGATGTTGCATCCAAGTTTGATTCTCTTCTTCATATTTTCTACATAGAATAATGATGTACAAATACTAAGATTAATAATATAAATGTGTAAATGCAATTGAGTAAATAAATTATTGTGTAAATTTTTTTTACCAGTACCACTTATCGAACGAAGATGTGTTTTGAAGAATAAAAGCATATATTACACTTCTTTCTTGATATGATAGCTTGAAGTGAAATCCATTGCCTTCTAATACTTCACCTGCAACACTCTCATCTTAGTCATCATCCCATACACGTCGATTGACATTTTTTAAATCCTTCATATATTTTGTGCAAAATCCCATGGCATCTTGCATTGAATATCCCTCAGACATGCTACCTTTTGGTTTTTCCCTAGTACGGACAATTTTTTTCAAAACCTTCATATATCGTTCTATAGGATACATCCATCTTGTTCTTACTGGGCCACAATGCTCTAGTTCATATTCTAGATGTATCAAAATATGCATAGAAATGTTAAAGATTGTTGGTGGAAATTCTCATTCTAATAGACAAAGGACTTCAACAACCTCCTCCCTCAAACTATCAAAGTTTGAAGGATCTAATAGATGTAAACTCGTTCTCTTTAATATTAGGCCCAATCTTATAATTGCCAATCTTGGCCCCTTTGTCACACTTGATATAATTACCAAAATAGGTAAAATATTCTCTATTATGACATGATAGTCATGGGTCTTGAGGCCTCTTAAGCTATTAATGTCAGTTTGGCTTTTGGTGTTGCTACTTACATATCCAGTGGGAAAGTGAGTCTAAGACATCAACTGTAAGAATTGTGCATGTTGTTCCTTTGTCTAGACATAAGGAGCACTAGGTTTTCTATATTTTTCATTATCATATTTTTCAACCCAAAGATTTCTATGAATCTTTATTTCTCGAAAGTCTTCACATGATGAAATAGTATCAAGAGCACCAAAAAAAGTTTCTATAATAGCATAAGCTATATTTTTCTCAGTATGCATAAAGTCAATAGTATTCCTAATGGCTATATCAGTAAAGTATGGCAACTTATACAATATGCACAACTATTTTACACCACTTTCATTACATGGATCATATCTAATACCAACAATCCCATCATTTTCAATAAATGACATTCTTTTTTGTCCATTCTCAATAATGTAATCACCTATTATTAGCAATGGTGCTTCACGATTCTCTTCTTGACCATTGAAACGTGTTTTTTGTCAGTGATATGGATGATCCATTTTAAGGTAAGCACGATGTCCACAATAAATACACTTATGCAAACTTCTTGAGTTCCTCACAAAATCCTTAAAGTTGCAAGCAGGACATCCATGGTATCCATGAATAGAGAGACTAGACAATGTGCCATATGTAGGAAGATCATGAATCGTAAACAATAAGGAAGCTCTTAAAGTAAACTTGATTAAATGACCATCCCTTAAAGATTGAATTGCTTCAATTCCTTTCCACAATTCCATTAGCTTGTCATATAATGGCTCTAGATAAGCATCTATTGTATCTGAAGTCACACTTTTCTTTCCTAGTATAATCAATGATAAGGTTAAGAAAAATGGTTTAGTTGCTAACCATGGAGGAAATTTATAATTTATTAGAAACACTGGCCAAGTTAAACATTTAGTACTTTGATTTGAGAATGGTTTCACCCCATCTAGAGCCAAACCCAACCTTATATTACGAGGATCTTGAGAAAAATTGGGCCATCTGTTATCAAATTCCATCCACGTCTTAGAATCAAACACACATTGTTGTTTTCCATCAGTGCTCTTATTTTGGGCATACCACTGCATAAGTTTAGCAATGTCCCTGCACCCATACATTTAGAGTAATCATGGGATTATCAAAAAGTGGCGAAGAACCTTTCTAGGAACCACGGCTGATTTCAACCCTTGGTTATACCTCAGTTCATGACATTTCAGACATTCACTCTCATTTTCAATATTTTTGTGAAATAATACACAACCATTCACACATGTGTGGATGTTTTCATACCCCAAGCCGAGCTTACTAATTTTATTTTTACATTGACTTCATTTTTTTGGCAATGTGAAGTTAGTCGGTAACAATGAACTTAATAATGCCAATAACTGATCTACACTCTCATTTGTCCAACCATACACCACTTGTAAGTTAAGAATTTGAAGGATTTTTGTCAAATGACTCAACTTGCAATTAGCATACATAGGCTTTAAAGCATCATCCATTGACTTGGCCCAATCATCATTTAGACCCTCATTCAACATTCTATCAAATTTAAACCCTTCATCAAACATTTATGCCTCTTCATCTATGTTTGGTGCCACTTCATCTATGTTTGTTTCCTCTTCATCTCTCATAGTCTAACATTCTATCATATCTTCATAATAATTGTAAGCCCGACTTATTCCACTATTCCCATATCTTATCATATGTCGATAAATCATATTTCTTTTTTTCACCTTTCCACCAAGATAATTTTTAAATGGACATGGATATTTGTCAATGTCCCTCTCATCAACTACTCTCTCATCATATGCGTGATATTGATCTGTAGTCAACATTTGATGCTCATCCATCTATAATATTGTGCATTCCCATATTAATTTCGTTTCTGATTTAAAGAAAAAAACATAAATGTGAAAATAGAGATGCCAAAAAATTGTTGAAAGTAGTCACTTTTAGTACAGACCATAACAGAAAGAAGAGGATATAATGAGTCGTTGTTCTAAGATCTATCTTACATTCATTTGAAGTTTACCTACTGAGAATGGAATATGCCTGTGTTTCCTATCAGCTTACTTTCAACAATGAGGGTTTCAAATTACCTTTGAATTCACTATAGAGGGCCTCACTGACTTCAAATTCATTACAACAAACTCCAAATTCCTTTCCCATCTTTTCAAAAGTCTATAGGTCCTATCCAAACAAGCTTTATTGCCCATGCAAGTGCTTCAATACCTTTCCATGAGAATAACAAACGTCAACAACAATCCAATTTCATTCCCATGCCAACAATTATACATTTTACAAGTTGTCTAACTTATAAATATAGATAAGTTATGTAAACTGCTAGATAAATAACATTTAAAGGTTTGTCATCTCTGACTTATAATCTATTTTTGAGTTTACCTAATACAACTATTTTTTTTGGTTTGTTTTCATGGTTGTTACTCATGTAACTTGTACTTTCATATCCATTTGAGCTGCTTTATGTATTTCTTTCTTCTGCATTAGCTATGTTATGAAAGTAAAACTTGAAAGTGCCCCTGCTAATAAGATTTGAGCCTTTAGTTATTTACTTGTTTTTGTGATATTTGACTTTTGAGTCTTAATATATAAGTCCAGATGTTTATCTAGATTGATGTGGATCTTGCAAATTCTAGATACTTAAAGCCAAAACATGATTGAGCCTTGAAAGTGGATTGATCCATAGATAACATTATGGCGAGTGCTAGAATGTAATGTTCATTGTGGGTCATGAATGAGTGGAGGTGATACAAAATATTTAAATATAATAGTAACAGTCATATGGTGTTAATCAGTTAATGTAAATGTGACATAAGGATTTTTTATATATAAGTGAGTTGAAGGCCAAGAGTATTTTGTCTAATTGTCAAAGAGGACAAACTTAACATAGTCATACACTCATAATTGATTTTGGATCACAAGTGTTTGTGTTCAAAATCATCTCTTAGAAGTACATGATATATATCTTCTACAAGTATTTCAACACATTGCAAGTATTTCTTGACAAACTTATCTTTAGGTTCACCTAACTTCAAATTACATGCCAGATGCTACTATGTTTTTTCCTTGGTGAGTTAGTTGTGTTCCTTTTTGTTCATAAGGAACATCTTTATAATTAATGTGGGTTTGTCTCTTTTGATGTGCATCCATTTTAGGCCTGTAGTCAAATGGATTCCAAAAAGGCTATGTTTGGTGGAGGCTCATCAAGTAATATTTTGGAGTAATTCTTTAATTGGAAAATATATCCTTATTTTCTATAATTTTATTCTATTTGGTAGAGTGGCTCTGGGGATAAGGATTTTAAATGTTTACACAACTCTATGAAGAAGTCATGCTTTATTTATAAGAGTGTCTCCAAAATTTACTTCAAATTACAATGAGAAATCCCCTAAAAATTGTGGTTATAGGAGGGTACGGGAGGTGTGCTTAGTGGATGCAATGTATATGTTGTCCAGAAAACAATTGAGTTGGTTCCTATAGAAGTAATTTGGACAATTTGACTAACTAGTTATGCATGCATTAGTAGTTTCAAGTGTAGCATAGCCCATTCAATCACGAGAAATGTTAGGAGATTCATTTGTCTCTCTAACAAAGAGTTTTTTCAACCATTGAAAATTTGTAACTAGCTTGAAACAGTATCTTCATTATTTAAGAACTAGCATTTGTCTTGTCATAATTCTTTGGCAGAACTGTAGTAACATGGGGATACTATAAAGAATATTATAAATTAAAGGATTAGCATTGATCAGGTCAAGCTAGGTAATTAACACCATATATATGTTGTATTTGTCTTCTTGGATACAACATGCTTTATTCAATTATCCATTACTGATTCTTATTCTCTCTCTTTTTTTGTATGATATATGCATGTTATTTTTCATTGTGCTAGTTGTTAGAACTGAAAATTTTCACATTTTTCACTAGCCTCCACCCACCAATCCTCCACATTCCATAGAAATTCATCACATTTTAATTTTATGATCAACACAAATTTTTGAAATTTGTGTGACAAGATCCATTTTGTAGCTCACATTGCCAAATTGTCACACCCATAAATAAGTTTGAGATTCCATAATTTTTCCTAAGTAAAAATTAGCACTATTGGCCTAACAATGCATCATCAGTGGAACCCCCATCATAGCCTCATCGATGGCCTGATGAAAATAGTTCATAACCTAGTATCAGTGTAACAACACCCTATCAGGCTAACTCCTAAGGTGTTTCCCCTGATAGACTGATAGAGTCAACAAAAATAAGCACATCATTGTAACACATGAACATCAGTGGAACGAATGTCTACATTCCCCTGATGGCCCAATATGATCATAAATTATCAATAATTATTATATGTTGGGGGAATTAATGTGTGTCAGGGTAATATATTTTGGCATCCTACTGATAGACTGAAGGAAAATTGTTCATTAGTGGAGAGGGTGGCTATCAGTGGAATAAGGATTGTAGTCTCACTGATACAACAATGATGATTGATTGCTAACTGATGTGACATCTCAAGGAATCATCCAAATATTTAAAAATAAATGCTTCCCCCCGATGACAAGACTGAAATGGGTGGTGTATTTATGAGCTAGAGTTGAAGTGAATTATATCACAAGTTGATTGCATAATTGTTACACAATTTGGAAGATTTCGTTGAGGACAAAAGTAGAAAGGAAAAGCTAGGAGTTCTCACTTAGCAGAAACCAGTGGAGGTGAGACCCAAGTAAGTACACCAAGCCCGACTGAGAAGTTGTATTTTTCAAAGGATTAAGAATTCGAACAATGGAAGAAAATGCAAAAAACCCAAAGCTAAGAAACATAAAATTAAGAAGAGACTCTTGAATCAAGACCTGATAGATCAATTCCCTGGTTTAGGGCCAAGACCTAGGAGGGGTGCTCAAATGAATCCTTCAAGGGATAGATTATTAGATAAACATAAAGGCTTAGGGGATATTTGGACACCACAATGCAGGTATGATCTTTTCATGTATCATTACAAGAAATAATTTAGGTTTCAACCAGTCTACAACCCGTGGAGGTTGAACTTGGGAAGACTCATGGTGCCCAATGTGTTCATAAATGTAGAGTTAATTAAAGCTCTGGCTAGCAGATATGACCCCAAGAGGAGAACTATCCAAGCACATAATGGGGTTGACATGCTTGTTATTTTTGAGGATTTAATTTCTAATGTGTTTCAAATGGAGTGTCCTCTGAACTTGCCATTCACAATTAGAGATCTCTTGACAGAGTATCACCATATGGATACCAACTACAAATGATGGAAACTACCCTTGCATAGGCCTAAGAATGAAGGAGACCAACTCAAGAGGTTTTCTAGTAATGAAAACCCTCCTTTTCATGAGGACTTGTTTGAAGAATATTTTAGATACACTTATTATTCAGTTGATCAGGTCTTGGGGGTAGAGGTCCCACCCCTCATGTCTATTTTTCCCCAATGGTCTTAGCTACATACATACAAAGCAATGATTCCAGGTCATTCAATTATGCTAGATACTTGGCCAATGACCTAAACCAGGAGCTTGAAAAGAGTAAAAACAACAATGAATATATTCATTTCAAACATTATTCTCTATTCATGCATTTTTTCATGCACAAGGGACATGTTAGAAGGGTCTGGAGTCAAGAATTAAGAATAAAAGATACAAATGAAAATGGTAACCTCAAACCTATACAGATGTGGACTTCACTATGGGATAGTCGATTTGGTAGATCTCATTATCTTTATTTTGAGGATACTTTTGTGAAACCATTAATGGAGTGGATGGGATATCCGCGTGATTATAACTTATCCCCATAAGTGAAAAAGTTTCTAAGACCAAAGGAAAATGACCCAAGGAAAAAGGTGGATTAGAACTGGGGAGATTGGTATACTTTTCTTGACTGCACAATGATTAGGATCTATGGGTTTGAAGGAACTCTACACTTGTTGCCATGAGTAGTTCTTGATAGAATTTCCTACTTAGAAATTGTGAGGCAATTGGAAAAATCTGATGCCAAAAACCTCAAAGGAGACAACAAACAATCGATCATGCCTAGTACCTTATGTTTTGGAGACTTCACAATGGTTGAAAATGAGGGATATGAGGAAATTGATGCTAAATTAGCATAATATAACCTCCCTCTAGGTAACAAAAGGGAAAATTTTGATGTACAAGGCTTTATTCACAAAGCAAGGTTATCACAGGGGTTATTAGGATATGAGCATGTATTCTTAGTTGAAGATGTAATCAAAAACCATGATGAAGCCTCTACCACTAAAAGAATGACTGCATATAATAGGGTTATGCTTGCAGAGGAATGGAAAAGAAGAAATGTCCCATATTATTCGAAGGCATTTGGTGAAATATAGGATCCTCTAGCAAGGATTGAGCAACGCATTGCTCATATGGATGAAGTGGTAAAGAATGTGCCTTCATTTGTCTTTGATGCCCCTCATGCAACCTATTCAGGAGTGCAGGCTGAAGATATAGATCCCTTAGATTATATCCCTTCACAACCAACTCTTGATGTGAGCTTTTTTTGTAGATACTGATATGAGTGAAGAAGAGGAGAGTGATGAGGAAAGTGACGAGGAGGAAGAGAAAGTACAACAAATAAGTGCTCCTATAATTATACGGTATGAGCCTCCTCAAGAAGACAATGTTGTAAGATTTGAAACATCAGATGATGTTAGGGTCAAGGTTGGACAAGAGTTCATTTTTTATGGATATTTTGTTAAGTCTTCCAAGTTTAAATCATTTTTTTATGAATATAAAGGAAATAAAATGAGAAAATATATAGGATGTCACTCCTGAATGAGAAGTTGTTTTGAAAGAACTAAAAAAAGAAATAGATAAAGAGATGGAGTCCATCACTCCTGAGAGAGGGAGAGAGTTACTCCAAGAAGATGGAGTATTGCTTTTTCCCAGATGGGATATAAGCTCTGCAATTGTGTTTGATAGTTTCAGAAAGAGAGGAGATAAAACAATGAATTTAACAGACGAAGCAAGTGACAAGATGTATTCAGGATCTGGATACAATCTAGATGATGCCACCTTGCTTATTTGGTCACTGTACCCCCATGACAAAATACGAGCTATGATTGATAGTCCAAACCAAATGTTTGGACATCTCTTGGTTCAAATAGTAGGGGATACCAACCCCATGGAGACAACAAAGTTGAATGTCAATGTGGCAAAGTTCACCAAGGCATAGATTGATAAGCTAGTTAAAGAAAATGATAATTAGCACATCAAAGAGAAAGAGCATCTTGCTCTTCCACACCAGAATTGTATTCCCCATGGCTTGAGAAAGATAAGAGAGTATTGGATGCAATGGCTGATACAACATATTGGAAGTAGTGCCACCTGGATTCTTAGGAAAAATGTAAAGAAGTGGAGAAGGAAGTCAAAACCATTAAGTATAATACTACATCCTAAATGATCAAGGGAAGATTCAATAAGATGAATTAATGTGCAGATGAATATTGGAGGAAATTTAAATAGGTACTCTTAGCAATAGAGGAGAACGAACGATTATAGGGGAGAATAATAAAAAAGAGACAAGAGCTTCAAGACAAGCAAATCCTGAAAGGATAGACAATGTAGACACATAAAAAATTGGTAGAAGCACACAATGTATATCATAATAGGCTCATCAAGGATTTTGAGTGCTTCAATTCGACTCTGACACTCTATGATGATATGGGAAATCCTCGAGAATATGATGATTGGAAGGAAGATTTTAATGTGATTCTGACTACTACATTATAAAAGATCAATGGTGAGGATATGATTTTACAAAATACTCACAACCAGCTCGAGAAGAAGTTGTATAGGGAGTATGATATAAGAGAGGTGATCTCCAATGTATATACTTGTGTTGAAAAAGAATACATCCATCACCTCTCTTCATTCAATTTGTTCCTCAACCAAACTATGGATACACTAGACATAGCAAGGCAACCATCAAGATGAAAGGAGTCAGCCAACATCATGAGCACCATATCATGGAGTAGAAGCTTTGAAAAAATCTTAGGTGCTCATAGGCTTCTGCTTGGAGATTAAAGGATCGGTGCATTTATTTTCTACAATATATTTTTTTCTTAATTATGTTTAGTTAACAAACAACATGAATTTTTGTAAAGGGTTTGTAGCTTGTTGCCTCTCACATATATAAAAGAGACCAAGACTCAAATAGATCATCCATCTCATATCAGAAACTACTATTATAATTCATATTATTCAAAGATAAATATAATGGAGAAGGTTATGCATAATTGTTAATTTGTTTTCAAGTGTCCAACTATTGTGTGGATTTATATTCTTATATGTTATTTGGCTATCTTCGAAGTGGCTGTTTATGTTATTCAAATTGAGTGTGTGGAAATACATTTAATTTGTCAATACACATTTGTTGTAGTTGTGTGATGTTATTGATTGGTTTTAGTGTGCAGAAGAATTAAAATTCCTTTTAAGAAATAAAATTTGATAGGTTCCTATTTGGATTAAAGTCCTTTTGAATAGATTTTTTTAATTGGTTTCCTTTCACATTTGAATTAAATCCTTTCACAACTTCACAAAAGCATAAGGGGATATCACTAGGATTACTAAGAAGAGTCCAAATAATTGACATACTTGCACGTTTTCATAAGGTGAAAACATTCAAAGTGCCCAACTATTCGAGCTAAGCTAAAGAGTGAATCTACCTATCTTACATAACCCTATCTCCAAAATCACCATTTATCCCTCCACTCCATCCACCCAATAGAAGTAGGCACTAGTAATAATTAAATATTACATACAAAATAAAACTCACAAACTTGAACTCTCAATTACTCTCACTAGTATCTAGACATTAAAACTTTGCATCTACTTCATCTCACGTGCCATAGTAAGTAGATTGCTCAATCTAGGAACCATATCTATCTACAAATCTTCCTTATTGTTCAAGTATACCCACCTAGGTCTGGTAGAGCCTAAAGAGTAGAAGGTAATCAATCCTACTTATCTTGTTCATGGGACAAAGGTGTATTAAGGGATTGGCACCCCCTTCTGGTTTAAAACCTACACTTTGAGACCTAACACTAGTGATGATGGCCTAGGATTTTTCATCAAAATATATGCACGACTTCCATGGTTTAACTACATCTCACTGTCCTTGTCATGATGAGAAGGTAGAGGTAGATTTCAACAAGAGCCTCCATTGTTTGAATTGGCATCAAACAATACCTTCAACCTCAACTTATATCATTACATATAATGACATTTCCCCAATTGTCTATATTGTTTAATCACACAATAAGGGGCATTTAGAGCCCAACAGTACCTACCCAATCTACATATACCTTTGGTGTTAATGAAAATCATAGGCAGAAGTGAAAGTGTTAGGAAGGTAGGTCTATTTCATCTAGATTTTTTTCATTGTTGAAATACGTCTATCTTAATTGATGCAAATCTATTCATGAGATTTATGCATGATCACTATTGCTATCTATGCTCTACTGGTTTGATATTCCCATGATTTGTTCCCTACAGTACTTGACTAATGACTCTCTATGAATAACCCAAGTATAGTGCTTTAATTGCTTTCAAACATAAAGTGTGTGGTAAGTGTTTCTTTATGTGATAACCATACATGATTTAGTTAAGAAATGAGAATCTCACTTATAAGATTTTCTCAATGAATTGGGATCCCGTATGCAAATACATGATGTCTCTTTTTTTTTGCCCTTTTTAGGTCCACTCTTGAAAACTCCTAAGTTGTTGAAGAGACTAGTTGGTTTCAGTTTTGGATTTGGAGGAAAGCTTGCTTCATTTCGGCCAGGTACAATGTCATAGAGTGTTTTTGGCTCTTCTTAGGTAGAGTAAAATTTATTCTTTGGTACATGTCATTAAGATGATATATGGTCTTATTTTTCTGATATTTTCATAGTTATATATACACAATCTTGTTACCGAGGACAATCTGGTGCTTCGTTCAATAGAGTTTGAAGCTGCAATAGCAAATGGTGAGAAATCATCATTGCAAGCTTTGTGCGAAAATAAGTCTCAAGATTCTCAGTTACTTATTTTTGGATACTTTTTGAATGGGATTAATAACAATTTACATTCATTTGTATTGTTTCACTTGCAAATTTTTGGTTTCTGCATTGATTTAGTTTGGAAGAAGAGAGGGAGACATGGAATTTCCTAAGAGTCATGTTTGAAGATGAAGGAAATGCTAGGAAAAAGCTACTTGAGCACCTTGGATTTCAAGTGCAGTGAATGGATAATCAAGACTTACAGGAAGCTCAATCTACCAACATTGATGATATTAGTAGTGAAATAATCAACAATGTCACTCTTGATGATACAACAAAATTAGATCCATTAGTTCGGTCAAAAGGTGGACAAGATGATACATCCCCCAATGAATTGGGATCCTGTATTCAAATACATGATGTCTATCTTTTCATTTTTCCCTTTTCAAGTGCACTCTTGAAAGCTCCTAAGTGGTTGAAGAGACTAGTTGGTGTCAGTTTTGGATTTGGAGGAAAGCTTGCTTCATTTTGGCCTGGTACAACATCATAGAGTGTTGTTGGCTCTTCTGAGGTAGAGTATAATTTATTCTTTGGTACATGTCATTAAGATGATATATGGTCTTATTTTTCTACTATTTTCATAGGTATATATACACAATCTCGTTACCAAGGATAGTCTGGTGCTTCGTTCAATAGAGTTTGAAGCTGCAATAGCAGATGGTGAAAAATCATCATTGCAAGATTTGTGCAATAAGAAGTCTTAGGATTCCTGGTTAATTATTTTTGGATAATTTTTGAATGGGATTAATAACAATTTATATTCATTTGTATTGTTTCACTTGCAAATTTTTGGTTTCTGCATTGATTTAGTTTGGAAGAAGAGAGGGAGACATGGAATTTACTAAGAGTCATGTTTGAAGATGAAGGTAATGCTAGGACAAAGCTACTTGAGAACCTTGGATTTCAAGTGCAGTCAATAGAGAATCAAGACTTATAGGAAGCTCAATTTGCCAACATTGATGATATTAGTAGTGAAATAATCAACAATGTCACTCTTGATGATACAACACAATTAGATCCATCGGTTTAGTCAAAAGGATGACAAGATGTTACATCCCCCAGAGACAATGGCGAGGAATTTTTTGATAATTTGCACCATCTAAAAGAATATTCCTCACTTCCTCTCACTGAAAATGATTTTGTTGTTGGGAAGGATACCCAAGGCAATGGAGAAGAGGTACACCATGAAGCTACTAAAGATTCGATTGAATACTAAGAATGTGATGAAGCCATTCAAAGTTCTTTATTTGTTGGTGAATATAAGGGAGCATTCATGCAATTCCTATCAACAAACAAGATGGCAGATGCGCTTCTTATTGCTCATGTCAGGGGGAGTTCTTTATAGGAGAAAACTCGTGATGAATATTTAAGAAAAACAAATTGTTCCTATCTTAATGTTATGCTTCTATACTAATTGCATGGCATTTGCAACATCTTAAAGTATTTTAATGTTTTATGTTTTACCCTCCTTGTATTCAACTATCTAGATTTTAGAAGGCTAACTCACTTTGTTTATCTAAAATATATTTCTTTCTATGGAATATTTTGACTTAACACTATTAGTGCAGGTGGTTTTTGCTATGGTCAATAATGATCTTATTGGCCTTGTGAACAACAAGCCTTTGAAATCTTGGAAAGAAACTCTTGCTTTACTTTGTACACTAAGTGTTTTTTCCCACAAAAAATAGTTAAACAAAAAACTATGTAAATTGGATAATGCAATTTTCATTTGGTGCAAATTGTACTTGACAATAAGTTTTTTTAATAACTCATTTCTAATTTCTGTGAGTTGTAGTTTGAAGTTTTTGATGTAATGAGAAAGCGTAAAAATTTATGCATTGTATCATATAGTTGTGTACAATATTTTCAAACATTTATCATACTTGTATCATAGATACAAGACTTGGATGTAAAACAGTCTTGGCAGGCTGATTTTTTACTTAAGACTTGGAGGACTCGGCACAGAATGGTAGGCTGAATTTTTGAATTGGACATTGAAGGTAGGTTTTCAAATGAAATAAACCCTACCCCATAGAGTGATGTGTGTTTTCTATTATGTTTTCATTGAATCCTCTTGGAAAAGAAATAAAATTAGCTATGATGTTATTTTGTTCACTATTTCCAATTGATTCTAAGTTTTCTTTAAGAGGCTTGGGGTTGTAAGATCAAAGGGGTCTCTTGTAGTCAATAGAGAAAGAAAGTCAGTCCTTGAAGAGATTGTAACAAAGCTGTGATAATATCACAAAGCACAAGGTTCAAAGCAATGAGATCATAATGTAAAAACAAAAGAGAAAAAATATGTTTTTATTAGAACAATTATTTTAAGGATTGACTATGAAGAACAATCATCATAAGATAGTAGTGAATACAAACAATGACAATGCCAATGAGTTATCAATACAGTGAATAAAGAGTTCCAATTTTCAATGCATGATAACAGTAGTCCAAGGCATGCAAGGGATAGGAATGAAAGACAATATATAGAGGGAAAATAGTTGCAAATGATCATTGTTATATAAAAGCATATGAGTGTCAGAGGATCATAGCAAAAATGAAGGAGATAATAGAAAATGCTATGAATGCCATGTGACCTGATATCATGCACAAAGAAGATGTAAAATACCATGGAACAGAGTGAAAAGGGGTCAAAGTCAATGAGATTCATTCAATGTCAAAGAGCATTATCATTATATCAGTGAAAGCACGAGATTATAACAGCAATGAAGCAATGGAAAGAAAGAACAATATATGCAACATCAGGATCACTATCATAAATGATGAAGATCAGCATGAGGTTTTAGGATTCAAGATTTCCACTTACCTTTAGATTGTAACCTTATTTAATGTTCTTCCCTTTCTTGAATGATATTGGTGTTGCAACTCAGAAAACACTGCTCAACAAGCTCTGGCATTACAAAAATGGAAACCACCACTCTTTGCATTCAATGGTTGTTTCCTTCATCAGACTTGCAATTGGAAAACCTTCAAATGTGTGCAGGAGCTGAAATACCAAATTGTTGATTAAACTTTGAAACTTCCCTCCAATGTGCAATCACAATGTTTTATGCCAAAAATCAACTGCCTGAGATTCCCTCCAAATGCATACATGACCCGATCGACCAAGGCACCAAAAATACCTTCTTTTTTTTGTCTACCAAAAATACCTATTGCTAAAATGCAACAAAAAAAAACTATTGTGTGGAAGGCATGGAAAAATTAATCTTCATTTTTAGGGGAAAAAAATTCATCTATCTACATTGTCATTTTAATATAGGTTGTGTTAATTAAGATAAGCATAATGTGCTCCTAAAATTACTAGAGTTAAAACTTGTATAAAAAAATAACATCTATAAAAATGATCCACACACAATTGATTTCATAGATTATAAAATAATTCTATTTTTTAAAAATAATTAACAATATAAAGCTTGAAAGAGAAAATTTTTGCATACCAAAAGCAATCATAATTGTTATTTCTATTTCACATTATTAAGATGGTCGAGTGTATCAGCAAGCGAAGATAGAAGTGAATCAATTTCTTTATTTTTATTCCAATTGGATTGTTTAATATTTTATTAGTGAAATTGACCATAATTTCTCTTTGATACATTTGACATGCTAACACAATAGGAAAATCAAACTGGCTTCAAATCATAGTTAAAAAAATTAACGATTCATTAACATAATGAGTAATAAAAGTTAAAGAATGTAAATGTTTATAATTTTTTTATAAAATATGTGAAGGCCTTAAGATTGCACTGAGAGGCAATGCCTTCCACACAATAGGTATTTTTGGTGCACCAAGCAACCTAGGCAGCCAAATGGCCCACTTAGGTAGGGATTCCATGAGGAGGGCTTAATTAGCTCTATGGATTATGATCAAATTCGAAAGAAAAAAAAATAGAGTCATTAATCTAGCCATATATTTAGTCATTTATTTAGTCATTTAGTTGTGATTTTACCCAATGACCAAATTAGTCACTTATAAATGACCAAATTAGTCATTTATTTTCAAAATACTACTAGTGTTAGTCACGTGACTAATTAGTCATGTGACTATAAGTTTTAGTCATGTAGTCATTTATTTTCTAAATTCTACTAGTGTTCTAACTATGGAGATGTATTATGTGTAATGTATATTTTGTTGAATAGATGACTACTATGGGCATGTGTTATTTGTATGTAGGTATAAGTTCAATCCTCTAGGTAGAGGGAAAGTATCACTCAAGAAAAGATCTTGGTCGGGTAACCAGTAATGTAACCTATCTAAGCTTACACACTCATAGTAGAATGGTTGAGTCAAGTTATTATGTTGGGAATCATTAAGTCATCCTTAGTTTGATGTGTCTGCATTATTAAGGGTCTTGATTACTTTTGAGTGCATTATTGGTGATGTTTATATGTTTGGAGTTTATAAGTTCTTCCCTATATTACTATGCTTGTATTGATGAGTTGAACACACATGGAATATAGGTATATGTACACATATGCATGTTGATGATAGACCATATGCATGAAGGAATGTGTACATGAGTGTACATAGGTAGATGTACCTATGCACACTTATGAATGGGTTGCTTATGCGCATAGAACTATCAAATGGACCTTACGGCATGTATATGTATATGTATAAATATATCACACGTAGGTACCTATCAATATGATAGCTATTGTGTATGAGTTTGGTGTGCAGCTGAATGTGTATATATATGTATCTATGATATATACATATATCCATATGTATACATGTACCAATACACACGTATGGTTGGAAAATGGACATGCCCATATGAATGTATCAATACGTATACATGTACATAGAGGAATATATATATGTATATATATATGTACACAATAAATGTAATTGATATTACTATGAGAATGTTAACTTGTTTGTGTTCATTTGTATATTGAATGTATGTGTACTTTATTGGCATAAGATATAAGTATATATATATATATATGTATATATATATATGTTAACATATATATACATATGTATATACATATATATATATATTTAAATATATGAATATATATTTATATATGAATATAAGTTTGGAGGCTGATTAACATATGTAATGCTTAGAGTCCAATTCATTTAAATGAACATAGGTCGATTGCATATAACATATACAATGCATGTAAAAGGTCAAATATAATATATATTGTCAATGAGTAAAGATCAAACAATATGCTATGTAATACACAACAAATAAGTTGTTATGGAGAATATAACATAGTCGATGCTAACAAAATGGCAACTTTTACTTAGTAAATAGCAATTTACTTTGGACACCTTATCATTTAGCAATGGATTAAATACCAACAACATAGTAAAGAGTAAAATGCATGATAATAGGAATTATTACAACAAGGTAAAGAATTAGTCAAAAGAATATTTATGAGCCAAAGCAACTATTCATTCCTCTATTTTTTGCTAAGCTTACACTTAGCCGACCATGTGCATGTGTTGTATTTTGAATGTAGACTGATTCAATGAGTTAAGCCATGCCAAACAAATAGGGAGAAAGCTGCTTGCTTGGTGCCATATTATGAAGTTCTCTATTTCCTATAGAAGTTCATTACTGTTGCAATTTGATTGTCACCATTTGGTCATGTGCAAATTGAAATAGTCTTAAGTTGTTAAAAAATAGAGGTCGACCTGTAGCTTCTTGTGTTGAGTAAACTCTTTGATTTTTGCCAGCTTTTAATCTAAGTGGAGTGAGTCGAATGCATGGATTTAGCTATCAATTTACATGCCTTTTTTGTAGGTTGTGAAGTCTCTTTGTTGCTGCATAAATATAGATGCATGCTCTCTCATTTGGAGGCATTTTATTCCATTCTATTATGCACTTCTAATCTGCATTATTCTACAAGTGCAATTATGCTATATTTTGTGAGAGCGTTGAGTGTTTTGTGAGAGGATATTATCAATTTGTGAGAAGCATATTATTCACTTGTGAGAGAGGTTTTATTGAGGTATTGCTTGTGAGGTAAAAGTGAAGCTAGTAAGGTGTTGTTGGAAAGCTAGGCATCAAATCAATCTTTTGGATAAGCGTATTACAGGCATGAGGATATAATCTTCCTTTATTTGTCTTTATTTATGAAAGATTGATTCTTGAGTGCTTTATTTGATCTATTGAAATTACTTGCATTAGATAATTATAGCATTTTCTTTGAAAGGCAAATAGAAGTTGTTTATGTTGTTTTGTGAAGTGCTTAAAATTAATCCATGATAGGAGGAATTGTTTGTCATATGTATTATTATACTAGATATGATAAAAAAATGGTAGCTTAAGGGTTACTCTTAGCTAAGTTATTTAATTATACTAGATAGCTAGTGGGTTACTTGTTTATCTAGTGAAGGGAGGGAACTTGTACATATACTTTGTGAGTAGAAATACCCTAGAGTATGTAAGAAAAGTGATAGGCTATTTTTGGGGTCAACGATTACCCATTGGAGGAAATACCAATGCATAGATTATAGTGGCCTTAAGTCAAATCAAGCTTAAGTAGTGTAAGTGAATAGATTGACTATCACTTGAAGTACTGAGTGAGAACACTTTGGCCAAAGTAGTGTGATTTCCTTTGGCTCCACTATTAGTTCACCGTGTCCATGTAGTGCATGCTAGTTTCAAATTTTAGGGTTACAAGTTCTATACATGTAAGACACACCACTAAGCTCAGTGTGGTTGTCGTACGAGGTTACTCCACCAATCTCTTCATCAAAGGGTAGGGCGATCTATCATATGATAGATGTGCAGGGGATCACATATGAGTCTGTAGTTGGTAGAAAAGGGCTTGAGTGATGCTTCTCCTCCTCAGTAGGTGATAAAAGACCAATATTTGAAAGGTGGATCCTAGACCATCTATATCTATTGCTTTGAAGCTTGGTTGAGCTATGTATGTACTTGTACACATTCTTGGAGTATTTTAATTTGTGAAATTATTATATTGAAACAAAATCCTTGTTGAATATTGTTATGGAATCTATGTACATTTTGTCTCAATAAAGAAAATAATTTTTTTATTGCAATGGTTTGAACATACATAGTTTATTTACTCGCAAAGTGAAAATTTAGGAAAAATTACTTCAGTGAATAGTTGGCATGTTACATGTGGTATTAGAGCTACCGTGTTTAGCTCTGGAATCTATGAGCTCATCATAATTTTTTGTCCAATGTTACCTAATATTTGGAAATTCTTGTGCCAAGATGGTGCATCTCAGGTTAATGGCTAGAAAGTCAGTAATTAAAAACAAACGCTACCTCAAGGCCAAGAAGGAAAGAGAAGCCATTGTTAGAATAATTGAGGGTACCAAATATGATAATGCCATTTGGTTAAGCGATACTGAAACCTTTAGTCATGCGCTTTCTTGGATTAGTGATGTGAAGAGAAAGATGAAGATGGAAGCCAAGTACAACTACCTACCTTCCGTCTTGTTGTGTGGTTTTACAACACGCCCCAAGACTCTAAGACTTGGGGACCCAAGTGAACACTAACATTTATGGCAGGTGCTGACTAGTTGGAGAGATCACCAAAAGTTAAATTCAAAGGAATTTTTTTTGGAGTACTTCATCATCCGAGAGTAACAAGTACCAGGTATCGGAGGGGTAGAAATGTAAAGATGTTAATGCAAGGTTTTGGCTGAAGTGTTCCAGTCTGAGAGTAAAGGTTTGGGAGAGTGTGGAGGTTCTGGTGGAATCTAGGGTCTAAAAAATCTTGTTGGTAAAGTTGAAGTATTGGGTACCGGGTATTGAGTAACAATGTTAACTTTAAAGTTAAATGTTTAAGTTTTCCTGAGAGTCCGAAGGTCTGGTAACCTAACTAAAAGGGATAATTATGCAGGAATGTGATTTTAAAAGCGTGATATTCATGATGTGTTTAAAATAATGATTTATTAATGATGGTTTTGTTTCCATGAGAGTTTTATGAATTTTTTTTAAAAGGGATTTAATGTGTGGAATTTGTACTTGCAGGAGGAAGAGATTGTAATGCAATATTAAGGTATGGATGGTCAGGAAAATTTGGATTGCGAATAGAATCATATCTAGATCGAGCTATACATTTTAGGAGTCTATGCAAAGGAGGAGCTTGAGTTTTCAGAATACCAGGAATCCTTGTATTAGGCATGTGGCGAAGGAAAGTGCCAACCTCCGGGGTGACTCGTTCCTAGGAATATTAAGCCCGAGGCAGAACCAAAGTGTAGGAACAAAGTGTTCAATTGATCATTTTGAATATATGGGAAGTTCCTACATCCTATTTAGATTCAAGTTATTATCTTGGTGATAATATAAGGGTAAAGGCCTGAAGGATTTTAGCGTGCTCAAGAAGGTTGACATCCATTGACTTCGTCAACAATTCCCCTGCCAATTGTCACATTCCACATGTCCCGAACATGTGATTCATCCCTTGGATTCCCTCTCATGTATTTTTCTAATATCCCTTGTTTCTTGATCTTATAAAAGGTTGGGAGATGTCTCATTTTAAGTTAAGTTCAGAATTTTTGGATGTCGAAGAAACAAACTTCTTTAAGTTTTGTTATTTTTCCTGTTTTCTATTCCATTCTAGATTAAAAACTTGTATGCATGTATAGAAGATAATCAATATTAAAGCTAATTTGAAAGCTACCGCCTGGTATGAAATTTTATGTAGTTGGTTGTTTGTTAACAGTACTAAATGTTGCATTGTTTAAGGGCGCATATAGAACCTACTCGGTATCCAAATAAACCACCTCTTTCTTTAAAATCTCACACCACTCTATGCCTAGTTGTGAAGCAATTTGGTGAAGTATAGAGTGGTTTGCTTTGATTTGGTTATTTCTTAAGGCATGCATGGATAATACCTAGGAGTAATTTTACTTTTCAGTAAATTTTGATGCTTTATTTTAGAATAGATGTTTGAATTTCATAAAATGTTTCAAAAAAAAAAAATGAATGGAAATTTTATTGCACATGTTTCGATTCCATAATATTGTTGAATGCTTAAAGCTAAATTTACTTAAGTGAAAGCAAAGTTGTTTTAAATTCATGAAATTTTGTTGCAAATATGTTGATTTCATGAAATTGTCTGATGACAGGACCAGGAATATCTTCTACCTATCCTTATGATTCCTTTGAGAATTGAAAGTAACTATTTACCCCTCATGATTAACAACATTATCACAATGAACCCTGACATGAACCTATTGTGGTCAAGACCTAACATAAACGAGCCTTGGGATTAAGTCGTCAGCCTAAGATTTAGGTTGCCCTAGTTCAATCTTTCAAGTAAAGATAGGTTCTCGCAATTTTTCTATGAGGATTTATCTACACTAATGGTGTGCGAATAACATCATGATCAACAAGAACTGGAGCTAGAAGGAGGGCCATATATTTCCCTCTAGTTTTATCTAGAATTGATATTGTCATCACGGTTTTGGGTTTGAAGGTTGCTTGTAAGACAATAGTCTATGCAAGCCAGTAGTATGAAAATGGATGTTGATAAGCTCTGAGAAATCCTTAATTGTTGGCCTTATCCTTTGAGTTTATCCACCTTTGGTAAGGTTGTCGAGTGTAGAATTCATGATACAACTAATCATGGTGAACTTGATTGCAATTTTTTTTCTAACTAGGGTAAGTTTGGCCATGCATAATGTAATTCCATTAATAGAAGAAGTTTTAACTGCTAAGAGAAAGGAACCATTATTGAGAAGAAGTTTAAATTCTGATAAAGTACCTACCCTAGTAAAACTGGACAATTAATTGTTAAATCAAATCGATTTATTAAGTGCAATTATCATGAGGAAAATCTTGAAGTTTTGCAAGAAAAAATGAAAAGACACCAAGATGTGGAAATAACATGCCAAAATCGTGAAAGTGAAATTGATGAGTCACTAGTCCTATCACACGTGGAAGATGACAATGAAGAGAAAAATCAAGAAAAGCGAGCGAAAGACGCGTGTTTTTTGCCCCTAATTGAAAATCTGCGGGTTAAAAAGGGAAATTTTCTTGATTTCATGCAGAATATAAAATATCAAGTTTTCACTTTTTTTCTCTTTGATGATAATGTAAATTGTGTTACTACTTGGTCTAATGAATTCAAAAGTGAAGACAGGGCCAAGGACTCAAGGAATCTTGGAGAGAAAGAAAATCAAGAAATGAACATAGTTATTCATGGAGCTGAACAAAGAAAAGAAGAAAACCATGAACCAAAACTAGAAGAAGGTAGAGTATGGAGAAATCAACAAAGGTGTGTGCAATCGACCTTTAATGAGGTCGCTTTCATACATAAGAGACAATTTATTGGTAAGTATGCATTTGAGTTTACATTTGTTAAACGAAGAAAAATTAAGATAATTCATTGTTGCAGTAGGAGATTTGAAATCTATTCAAGTGAATTTAAAGACATGCCTGATGTAATTCATATGAAAACTACTATGAAGATAGTGATAGAGATTAAAGTAAATTTTTTAGTTAGGGTTAATCGTTTGCTTAGGGTAAATTTTTAGTTAGTTAGGCTAGTTTTTTTTTTTAGGGTTTATTTTTACTTTTTGGTTTGTTCCCAACATTAACGAATTCTGCTTAATTTAATACACACATGAGAGTGAATTGAAATATTCTTAAGACATTGCGCTATGAAATGAAGAAATGAAACCATGCATAGTAAATACACACTTAAGGTACAAAAGGTAAAATATTCATATATATATATATGTGTATACTTCGTATATACATGGAAATACAAAATTTATCACTGTAAAAGTGCAAAAAAAGAGCAAAAGGGAGGAAGCAAGCTACAACAATAGGGTGGTCATTTAGTCAATCTAGGACACTTCATCCATAAGGGAAGTATATCCCATGTAAGAATTGTCCCAATGAGTGCCAAAGTTAGGGGTATGAAGATCATTCAGAAACAATCAGAGAGGAACTAATTCTCCTTGTCCCAAAAACATAGGGATTTCATCAGCTGAGGGAATTCCAATGATCGGGTCTGCAACAGAAAAGATATAGTCCAAATTCTCCAAGAAATTCTAAAGGTTGCATTATCAATTGAGCATCCATGCGAACTTCATTGACAAAAATCCCAAGATCCAAGAGCAAGGTTACGAACCTTGAAGCCAAATCCAAATTCAGCCTATCATATGCTCTAGATTCTACAAAAGTTTCCCTGAAAACTAGGCACAAATTTGGTGTAGTAAAGTCAGGAGTCTGAAGAAATAAAACCTTATTAAGCTACTGGGTAGTAATGGGACCCTTGAAGCCATTTTGGAGATGAACGCAAGTAAGGAAAATGGGGGTATCCATAGCCTAGAAGCAAGAAAGCACAAGCAGAGTAGAAAAGAAAAATGATAATTGAGAGGAAGGAAAATATGTGAATAATTTGAAGGAGAAGAGTAGAATTTATAGAAAACCGTGAGAATTCTATTGTACATAGTTGCCTGGATGGAAGTCTTGGAAAATGCAAGTTGAGGTGGTAGTAGGAAAATTTTCTCCAAAGCAAAATGTTAAATCTAATTAATTCTCACAAAATTGGTGGTCATTACTTCAAAGTTTTCTAGTACAAAGATTTTGAATCAAGCAAATTGAAGATTTCAAAATTAATGGTGGTCATTTCATTATAGTTTATTGAGCCATATTAATCATGGTGTCCATGTGTGCAACACAGGAAGGAAAATCAACCCACTAAGGTGGCATATGTCAGCATATAAAAATTAAAAGGGAATAATATGTGCATGTTAAGGCATGTGAATTAAATGCAGAGTATTATGGTCAGAATTAAGTGTAATCATGACAAATTTGATGCATTAATGTAGTGCAACACCGTCAAATTGGAATTGCTAGCCAAGTGTTCTAGCAGTTGCCATAAAAAAATTAAAATGGAAGGGTGGTGACTAGTAGTTCTAAATTTAGATTTAATTTGGTGATTAGATTACTTGATGCTAAATTTTAACTTATGCATATTTTTTAACATATAGTGAATTATAGTTAGCTAGGATTTGGCATAAGGGTGGTCAAATTTAGCTGGAAAGTCACACTTACAAGGAATAATTAAATGAGTTTTTGGGGATTGGTGAAATGATGAAGGGATTGCATTGAATGAAAAATCAAAAGGTAACCTTCGCTACCACTGTGATTCCCAACCTAATAGTGGGATTCATTGCATGCAAGTTGAAGCAAATGAGCTTACAATGAAATAACAAAAAAAAGAGTATCAAAGAAATATCAAAAGAAAAAATTCAACTCTTTAGGCTATCCAAATATCTCTACCGGGGCTATGGATGCCTGACTAGTAGTAGAGCTATGTTTGGGGGAATTATAGAGATAACCTTGTTGGGGCTATGGAAGCTTGATCGACAACAAGACTATATCCATCGCTGGCTTTAGAGGATTACCAAATTGTGTAGTTCAATGTCAGTGAACTAATTTTTTCACCAAGTTCCAGAAATTGGCATTAATCAAAGCACACACTGATACTTTCCAGATAAATTTTATGGTCTTTATGTTAGAATCTAGTTAAAGGTAAGGATTTATTGTTTGAAAATATGTATGTTATAATTTTTAGTGGGTGATTTGATCCCAGGTTTTTTTTAAATTTGGTTTTATTGGTTGCAAGTTGTTGTGTTGTTTCACAGCACACCCCAAGACCATAAGACTTGGGGACCCAAGTGACAACTAACATTTAAGGCAGGTGTCAGATAGTTGAAGAGATCACCAAAAGTTAAAGTCAAAGGAAATTTTTTGGATTACTTCGTGATTCAAGAGTACTGGGTATCGAGTATCAGGTATCAGAGGGATAGAAATGTAAAGATGTTAATGTAGGGTTTTGGGTGAATTGTTCCAGTCTGGGAGTAAAGGTCCAAGAGAGTGTGGAGGTTCTAGTGGAATTTGGGGTCCAAAAAATCTTGTTGGTAAAGCTAAAGTATCGGGTACCGGGTATTGGGTAACAGTGTTAAGTTTAAAGTTAAATGTTTAAGTTTTCCCAAGGGTTCAAAGGTCCGGTAACCCGACTAAAAGGGATAATTATGCTAGAATGTGATTTTAAAAGTGTGATATTTATGATGTGTTTAAAATGATAATTTATTAATGATGGTTTTATTTCCATGAGAGTTTTATGAATTTTTTTAAGAGGGATTTAATGTGTGGAATTTGTACTTGCAGGAGGAAGATATTGTAATGCAACATTTGGGTATGGACAGTTAGGAAAATTTGGATCACAAATAGAATCATATCCAGATTGGGCTATACGTTCTAGGAGTCTATATTAAGGAGGAGCTTGAGTTGTTGGAATACTGGGAATCCTGGTATTACGCATGCGGAAAAGGAAAGTGCCAACCTCCAGGGTGACTCATTCCTGGGAATATTAAGCCCAAGGAAGAACCAAAGTGTAGGATCAAAGTGTTCAATTGATCATTTTGAATATATGGGAAGTTCCTACATCCTATTTGGATTCAAGTTATTATCCTGGTGATAATATAAGGGTAAAGGCTCGAAGGATTTTAACGTGATAAAGAAGTTTGGAATCCATTGACTTCATCGACAATTCCCTTGCCAGTTGTCACATTTTACATGTCCCATTGTGATTCATCCCTTAGATTCCCTGTCATGTATTTGTCTAATCTTCCCCGTTTCTTGATCTTATAAAAGGTCGGGAGATGTCTCATTTTAAGTTAAGTTCAGAATTTGTGGATGTCAGAGAACCAAAACTTCTTTAAGTTTTGTTCTTTTTCTTGTTTTTTTTCCATTCTAGATTAAAAAATTGTATGCACATAGAAGCTAATCAATTTATCAAAGCTAATTTGAAAGCTACCATCTGGTATGGAATTTTATGTAGCTGGTTGTTTGTTCAACTAGACAAGACTGTATGTTGCACTATTTAAGGGTGCATACAAAACCTACCCAGTGTCTAAATAAACCCCCCTTTCTTTAAAATATCACATCATTGTATGCCTAGTTGTGAAGCAATCTGGTGAAGTATAGAGTGGTTTTTTTTAATTTGGTTAATTCTTAAGGTATGCGTGGATAATACCTAGGAGCAATTTTACTTTTTAGTAAATTTTGATGAATAAATGTTTAAATTTCAGAAAATGTTTCAAAAAAGATATAATGAATGGAAATTTTATTGCAAATTTTTTGATTCCATAATATTATTGAATGCTTAAAGCTAAATTTACTTAAGTGAAAGAAAAGTTGTTTGAATTCATGAAATGTTGTTGCAAATCTATTGATTTCATGAAATTGTTTAATGATAGGGCCGAGAATATCTAAACTACCTATCCTTATGATTCCTTTGAGAACTGGAAGTAACTATTTACCCCTTGTGATTAACAACATTATCACAACAAACCCTGACATGAACCTAGTGTGGTCAAGACTTGACATAAATGATCCTTGGGATTAAGTTGAGTTAGCCTAAGATTTAGGTTTCCCTGGTTCAGTCTTTCAAGTAAAGATAGGTTCCAACAGTCTGTCTGTGAGGATTTTTCTACACTATTGGTGTGCAACTAAAATTGTGATCAACACATCTCACCAGAGAAGTATGAATCCTTATCACTTTATAGGGATATGCCTTCGAAAGGAAGTGTCAATCCAAAATTTATCTTTACGGACCCTAGAGTTCTTCCAATGGTGGAAGTAATTGTAATTTACTTGAGTAATGAGTCTAAGGGATATGTACCTCACAACTATGTATCAGATGACAAATCTAAAGGCTATTATGCATTCTAGGATAGGTATGAACAAATGAGAGATGAAAAAAATCTCAATATGTAGGGTATACTCCATTAAGTTATGTGTCAAAGAGTGAATTCGACGAATACTCTCCACTCAACTATCTGAATAGTCACTCCATGTAATCAAAAGGATATTGAGATCCTTGAGAAATGAATAAAATCATGTGTTTATCAAAAAGAGTGTGCTTAAGTCTTATGTGGAATTCTTTATGTGCAGTTGATAGCTCATTTTAATGTTTTCCATAAGATGAATGATAATATGATTAAATCTAACATGGATGAACCTTCAAGTAAAATCCATTCTTGTGAAGATGGTGAGGACACAAACCAATCCTGGTGGAAGCTAAGAAGTTGGGCAAGGACCAATAGGAGTTGAAGCTAGGACGGAATAAATCTTACCAAGATTAGAAAACCTAGAACAAGAAAGGGTAAAGGATAGAGTTGATAAAGAAGTGCCAAATAATGAGAATGGGGGAGAAAAATCTTCTCACAAACATGATCAAACTCATGATCATGAGAGAGAGAAATCACCTACACCATCTGAGGAAACTAATAAGAAGTGTACAGGGCTTCTGAACTTTCTAGAGATATGAAGAAAATTACCCAACCCAAGTTTGAGGGAAGCACTAGCGGAGATGAAGTTGAGGCTTGGTTAGTCCAAATGGAGAAGTATTTCAAGATTCAAAATTATACTGAGACCTATCACCAAAGCTACATGGGGCACATACTAGTTAGTAGGAGAAGCCTCTAACTGGTGGATGAATAAAAAGATGGAACTCAATCTTAACTCATGGAAATTGACATGGAGTGAGTTTGTTGAATGTTTTTGTAACAGATGGTTACCCCAACTCTATTTTGATTAGAAACTTACAAATTTTCAGAGTTTGAGACAAGGTGATATGATGGTCAATGAGTACTGGGATAAGTTTACCCAACTGCTACGTTATGTTCCTATGTACTAGAAATATGAATGCTTCCGCATAAGAAAGTTTATCATGGGACTTAATAGTCAAATAGGAGGATAGGTGGATTTGCACAGTCTAACTACTATGGATCTTATGTATGAGAAGGTGGTTAAACAAGAGCAGAAGCTCAAGGCTATCTCAATCCATCAGGAAATAGGAACCATAAGAAGATTGTGGGAGCACAAAGCAATCCAACTCCAAAGAAGGTGGAAGTTGTGAAAAATGTACCCAAGCAAGGAGAAAAAGGATCCCGAAATGGTGGGAAAGAATAAAAAATTGAATGTAAGAGAAATGGTTCTAGTGGTGGGAATACCAACAATGCTGGTGGAAGTTCTAGTAAATTTGGAGAACCTGCAAGGAAGAAGGGACCAAATACTAGATGTTTTACATGTGGAGGAGACCACTATGCTAGAGAATGTCCCAATAGGTCTTTCGGGTCATGATCTTACAGTAATCCACTACCTACCTAGCAAGCGATGTTTCAACATAAGATACATGCAGTTGTGGATGATCGCTAGACAAAGTATCAAGTGACTCCAATTGAAACTCCAAGTATTTTGTTTGGCTTACCCATTTTTGTACTTATAGATACTGGTACAACTGAGAATTTCATTTCACCTAGAGTAACTAAGCAATTATCTAGAAAGGCTGGATACATGGTAAAGTCTTGGGATGTAGATTATGCAAACTAGACAAGAGAAAAGGTGGAAAAATATTTGTTTGAGGCTAGGATAGAGCTACCTTTTTTTTCAACATAAGTGAACCTATATGTTGCACCTTTAGGATCCTATGATTTTGTCCTAGGTATGAATTGACTATAGAGACATAGGGATAAGGTAGATTTCCATGCCAAAATAGTAGAATGCTTAGATGATCTTGGTAACCAAGTAAAGTTTCAAGGGATACCTAGAGAGGTCAAGATTAATCAAATCTCTACAATGCAACTGCTAAAGGCTAAGAAGAAAGGGTGCAAACTCTTTGTAGTAAAGATAGAAGAACTTGAAGAGAACCTTGATAATTTGGAATCCCAGAGCTTCCAAGAGATGGAAGATGGTGAAATGGATGAAATAGTGGTGCAGGAGCACCTATTTGATTTCTTACCTCCATAAGGCCATTTGTAAATAGTTTATCTATTTTGTGTATTGAGTCTTATAATAAGGTTTATAAAACCATTTTAGAGGTGTTTGAGTCTTAGTAAGTAATATTTTAAGTCATTTGTCAAATAATGTTTAAAGTTGGTCCATATTGTAAAAATTGTAAAAGTTGCTCAAAAACATTGTCAAGCAACTTGTCAAAAAGTGTCATTAAGGTGTTTTGTCAACAAACTAATCAAAAGGTAGTTGAAAATGGTTGGTTTTATTTGTAAATGTATAAATACACCCTCAAAAACTCGAATTGGGGGTTGGAGACATTATTTTTGAAGTTAAATGAATGGAAACCTCAAGTTTGGTATGCATTTTCTGATTTTTACATTGTTACCAGATTGAAGTTGTGATTTGTACGGCCTGGTATGGACTCAAATGATAGAGTATCATATATTGATGGAAAGATCTCTATTTCTAGTTTCCAATTCTTTTTGTCTCAGTGAATTTTATCAAGTTTTGTGGAAGATATGATTATTTTGGTGAGACTGCCTTTTCTAACAATATTGTGCAGAATTTATAGTCTAAAGAAGTGTGATGGTACGGAATTTAAAGTCTATATTTTGGATCTAAAACCAATTGTATTTTGTTTCCATGTGAATCTACTTTCATTTTATTCAACTCTCATCAAAATTAATTAAGAATTGAATGAGTTATGAATATTTTTGTGAGGGCAGGTCTGAACCCTACCTAGGGTTTGCAGTTTTGGGAAAAATACAATAACTTTCATTTCAACCATTGGATCTTCATAAGAATTTGAGGAAGAGTATATAACTATGTTTTATTCAATCTCACCAGAGGGATTGGCTTCATTATTCAGTTTTTAGAAGTTATTAATGACTGTTCATGGAAATAAATTGTGGGCTGCCATAGTTATGTTTCCAATGTGATATACAATGTTTAATAACATGTATTATAAAAAGATTGTTTTGGATTATTATTGAAGGTTTTTGATATGTGTTGTGAATCCTCATAGCTCTGCATCAAATTGGTATCAGAGCCTAGAAAAGATATGGGCTGGTGAAGTTTTTTGGTTTTGTTTTGGTGTTTGTGGTTGTGTGTTGTACAGGTTGAGGAAGAAAACCTGATTGCCTAGGTGTGGCAAAGTAAAGTGGAAGCAAGGAGATACTTGCTTGTGGAGATGGATTTGTTGATAAGATTGGAAAGATATTTGCAGGCTGAGGATTCAAGAAAGAAGGAAAGAGAGGAAAAAGAGTTGAGAAAGAAGGAAAGAAAGAAAAAGATAAGGCAAGAGAAGATGGACAAAGAGATTGCTGAGTTGAAGGGAGAATTGAAAAGAATTGAAGAAGAGTTCCAAGAATCCATGATGAAGATGGAACAAATGATGAAACAAGATACAAGTTGGCATTTGACATTGAAAAGGAAGATGGTTTGGCCTCTAAATAAGATTATGAAGAAGCAAAGAAAACAAAAGAAGGCAGCAAATGAGACAAAGGTAAAGTTTGAATCTACTATTCAAGTTGAGCAAGGTAAGTTACAAGTTGAGATGCATGATATTCCAATTGTGTTTGAAGATGAACATGTTGATGTTGAGATTAATGATATGGTTGTTGTTGGTACTCAAGTAGTTGATGAAATTGTTCTTGATGAACAAGTTGAGAAGGTTGTTGATGTTACTAATAACCTTGGTATTGATACTCAAGTTGATGATGATAAAGTTATTGATAACATTGATGTTGATATTCATGATCAAGTTGTTGTTGATAATAAAGTTATTAATAAAGATGTTGCAGATTTGTTTGCTAATGAGGTATATGAAGGTTTGAAAGAGTATGATGCAGGTTATGGCTATGGTGAAAATGTTGTTTTATGGTACTCTAATGATGAGAATGAAGATATAGATGATGCTACTAAGGTTTATACACAAGAAATAGAGTTTTGGAGCCTAGAAGTTGAGAAGATGATGGAGAAGAGATGGTATAAGAGGAAGAGGAAGAAGGACCCAAGGAAAATTTCCAAGATGAAGGAAAAAGTGCAAAGGAATTGGAAGATTAGGAAGAAGACAATTCAAAGGGGCTTGAATTCTTTTGCCCTCGGGAGTTTGGTGCAGGAGCACCTATTTGATTTCTTACCTCCATAAGGCCATTTGTAAATAGTTTATCTATTTTGTGTATTGAGTCTTATAATAAGGTTTATAAAACCATTTTAGAGGTGTTTGAGTCTTAGTAAGTAATATTTTAAGTCATTTGTCAAATAATGTTTAAAGTTGGTCCATATTGTAAAAATTGTAAAAGTTGCTCAAAAACATTGTCAAGCAACTTGTCAAAAAGTGTCATTAAGGTGTTTTGTCAACAAACTAATCAAAAGGTAGTTGAAAATGGTTGGTTTTATTTGTAAATGTATAAATACACCCTCAAAAACTCGAATTGGGGGTTGGAGACATTATTTTTGAAGTTAAATGAATGGCAACCTCAAGTTTGGTATGCATTTTCTGATTTTTACATTGTTACCAGATTGAAGTTGTGATTTGTACGGCCTGGTATGGACTCAAATGATAGAGTATCATATATTGATGGAAAGATCTCTATTTCTAGTTTCCAATTCTTTTTGTCTCAGTGAATTTTATCAAGTTTTGTGGAAGATATGATTATTTTGGTGAGACTGCCTTTTCTAACAATATTGTGCAGAATTTACAGTCTAAAGAAGTGTGATGGTACGGAATTTAAAGTCTATATTTTGGATCTAAAACCAATTGGATTTTGTTTCCATGTGAATCTACTTTCATTTTATTCAACTCTCATCAAAATTAATTAAGAATTGAATGAGTTATGAATATTTTTGTGAGGGCAGGTCTGAACCCTACCTAGGGTTTGCAGTTTTGGGAAAAATACAATAACTTTCATTTCAACTATTGGATCTTCATAAGAATTTGAGGAAGAGTATATAACTATGTTTTATTCAATCTCACCAGAGGGATTGGCTTCATTATTCATTTTTTAGAAGTTATTAATGACTGTTCATGGCAATAAATTGTGGGCTGCCATAGTTATGTTTCCAATGTGATATACAATGTTTAATAACATGTATTATAAAAAGATTGTTTTGGATTATTATTGAAGGTTTTTGATATGTGTTGTGAATCCTCATAGCTCTACATAAAATAGGAATGTTGGATATGGAGAAGTATCATATACTGAGAAATTTTTAGGATGTGTTTCCAGATGAGTTACCTGAGTTACCACTGAAAAGGATATTTGACTTCTTTATTGAAATAGTTCCAGGGTTTGAACCTATTTCCAAGGTGCCATATAGGATGACAAAAACCAAACTAATGGAGCTTAAGGCACAACTGGATGAATTGTTGTCCAAGGGGTTGATAAGACCAAGTGTGTCACCTTGGGGAGTACCAGTCATCTTCGTGAAAAAGAAGGATGGTACTTTGTGTTTGTGAATCAATTATTGCATGCTTAACAAAGCTACGGTAAAGAACAAGTATTTGTTGCCACACATTGATGATCTTTTTGATAAAATGAGGGAAGCTTCCATATTCTCCAAAATAGATTTAAGATTTGGATATCATCAATTGAAAATTAAGGATGAAGACATCTTTAAGACTGCATTCAGAACTAGATATGGACACTATGAGTTTGCAGTTCTACCTTTTGGTTTAAAGAATGCACCAGCAACATTTATGAACTTGATGAATAGTGTATTTAGGGATTGCCTAGATAAGTTTGTATTGGTTTTTGTAGATGACATCTTGATTTATTCTAAGGATGAGGATGAACATTGTAGACATTTAGAGATGGTCCTACAATGTTTGAGAGAACATAAGTTGTATGGTAAACTCTCTAAGTGTGCCTTCTTTCAAAGGAGAGTACATTATCTTGGGCATGTGATTTCAAAAAATGGAATCTCAGTGGATCCAACTAAGATCAAAGTAGTGCTTGAATGGACAGTACCCAAAAATGTGTTTGAGGTAAGAAATTTCATGGTTCTAGTAGGGTATTATAGAATTTTTTTTTTGTAAACTTCTCCAAGATTTCCTTTCTGATTATTTTTTTGTAGAAGAAAGGGGAGAAATTTGAGTGGACTAAGAAGTGTTAAGTAGCCTTTGACCTACTCAAAGAGAAGTTCACTACTGCACCAATCTTGAAAGTACCAGATCTTGAAGGTAACTTTACTGTTATCATAGATGCATTTGGGGAAGGCTTAGGTGGTGTGTTGATCCAATATGGGTAAGTAATTGCTTACGAATCAAGAAAGTTGAAACCTTATGAGTAGAATTATGCATCACATGATTTGGAATTAGCAGTCGTGGTTCACACATTACAAATGTGGAGGCATTACTTGTTAGGGAAACCCTTTGAGATGAAAATTGATCATCACAGATTGAAATATCTATTCACTCAACCTAATTTGAGTGCTAGACAAAGAAGATGGTTGGAGTTAATATCGTATTATGACTTCAAGATCAATTATATCAAAGGGAAAGAGAATTGGGTTACTAATGCCTTGAGCCGAAGACGTCATATTGCTTCAATAGTGACAATTAAAACTGACTTTAAAGGTCAAGTGTTGCATAAATACAAAGAGGATGAGTATTATTTGCAAGTTAAGCAAGAACTCTCTAGCAATCCGCATGATGCTAGGTATGAAGGTTTTCATTTTGAACCTAATGAACTACTTAGATTTAAGGGGAAAATGTATGTACCTGACATGGATGAGTTAAGGAATCTAGTATAGAAAGAAGTACATGAAGCACCATACTCTGGACACCCTAGAGTGACAAAAATGATGGAAGATGTGAAGCCTTTATATTTTTGGAAGGGGATGAAAAGAGATGTTACTATATTTGTGGCTAGGTGTCTTTAATTTCAAAGGATGAAAGTGGAGCATCATCATCCTACAAGATTGTTATACCTGCATGATATACCAGAGAGAAAGTGGCAAGTCATAAGTATGGACTTTGTGCAAGGATTGCCTATGTTTAGGAATAAGCACAATGCCATTCTTGTGGTTGTAGATAATCTTACCAAAGTAGCACATTTCATACCTAGGAATCTAACTGATGGAGCACCTATCATAGCAAGGAAGTTTTTGCAAGAAGTGTTTATGTTGCATGGGATTCCTGAGAAGATAATCTTAGATAGGGATGCACAAGTCACTTCTAGGTTTTGGAAAACCTTGTTTTCTACACTAGGGGCTCAACTAAATATTAGCTCAGCATATCATCCAAAAATAGATGGAAAAAATAAAAGGGTGAATCAAGTATTGGAAGACCTACTTAGAATGTATTGTATTGATCAACAGTACAAGTGGGAGGACTACTTACCTTTAGTAGAATTTTCTTACAACAATTCTTACCATTCCACTATAAAGATGGCTTCGTTCGAAGTGTTATATGGTCAAAAGTGTCGAACTTCTATAAGTTGGGACATACTTAAGGATAGAGTGAGTCTTGGGCCAAAGATATTGGTTGAAATGGAAGAGCAAGTGAAAATTGTATTAAGCAAAGGTTGGTTGAAGCTAACGATAGACATAAAAGCTATACTGATGCTAAGAGAGTACTACAAAATTTTGCCATAGGTGACAAGGTGTTGTTAAGAGTGAAACCTCACAAGCGTTCCATTAAATTTGGGAAGTCTTCCAAGTTAACCCTGCGCTATGTAGGACCTTTTGAGATTCTCAAGGAAGTGAATCGGGTAGCTTACTGAATTGTGTTGCCACTAGCTCTTCCAAGATGTATAAATTATTATGTGTGTCCTACCTAAAGAAGTATATACTAGGTGATAATCATGTGATTGATTAGAATTTTTTATCGGTACATGACCCCAGAGCGGTAACACTCAAGCCCGTCAAGGTGCTTGGAACATGTTAGCTTATGGAGGTTTTGTTGTGTAAATTTCAATGGGACCAATATGCGGATGACTCAACCACTTGGGAAAACTATGTTGAGATTCAACAAAATTTCCCACATGTTTTAGATGCATATGTGAATACTTGAAAAAATATGTTGTTTTTGTTGGAAATAGGATGCCATTTAATTGCAATCCTAAACATATTTCATGTATCTCCTAAGTCCTTGGAAAGTGTTCCCCAACACTAGGATTAGAAAGAGATTAAATTTGAATGAAATGAACATGTAAATTGACATTTGTAATTAATTCTAAAAGTTAGGAACATGTGGGGATGCCCAAGAAGAGATCCTACAAAATAGGAACACATGGGGCACCCACATGGAAGGTGGAACCCACCTTGAGTTAAGTTAGCTGTTTGGAGAAAGATAACACTTCAATATTGCATGTAAAGATCCTAGAAGTTAGGAATTGATGCTTACATGCATGGAGTTTAGTTCAGTTCAGTTTAATTATGGTTCAGTTATCTTCAGTTGCATGTAGTTAGTTTCAATTGAAAGCTTGTTGACTTCATTTGACTTGGAATGCATGACTAATGATTTCAGTTGCATGATAGATAACATGTGATACATTCAATTAAGTGGGGATGATCAATCATGCATGATATTTGCATGAATGGTGGAGAGATATGTTTTAGTTAATAGAGATTGACTTGGACCCACCTTGGGTGCCCAAGTTGGCAACTTGGAGTTAACACTTTTGCATGAGAAGATATTTTATAAGGCTGAGTTAAGTGGGCCCATTCTTGGGTGCCAACTTTGAGGAGAAGCTTACAAGATATCTTCAGAATCAACATTGAGTTATGACTTCAATTTGGGATGCCCAAATTGATAAAGGACTTGGTTTGACATTTTTTTTCACAGAATAACTCTACTTGCAAAGAATAGGCATAGGTTTTGTGAGATAAGCTTTGTGCTTTGTAATTGTAAACTCTTTGGAGTGTACAAGGCTCATTATTGTCTATTTATTGCAGAAAGTTAAAGAGAGTTTTATCATATTTTATTGCAGATTGTGAAGAAGAATTGTTGAAGGAAAAAAAAAGCATCTCAAGCAAGGATTGATAAATAATTATTGTAATCTTGTTCTAAGGTTAAATAATACATGCACTATTGATTCTGGTGGTGGATTTTTTTCTCGAAAGGGTTTCTCCACTGTATATGATGTGTCACTTCTATCTTCTAGTCTTATTCTTCTACAATCTTCTGTCTATTTCTACAAATGGTAAAATGAATCTAAATAGATAATCATCCACAAATAAATTGTAACAAAGAACACTTAATTAGATCTGCAGTATAATAGTTTTACAAGTTCTAAAGCTACATAATTACCTCCATTTTTCAACATTTGATATCAAAGTTAACGATTGGGTAGAGTTTGGGGCACCTTTCTATTAAGATTTTGAAGGATTTTTGGTCGTAGTGGGAGCTTTTACTATTGTTTTATTGCTGATTTTGGAAAATAATTTTGTTACAATGAGTTTTAATTCTTGTTTAGATATTGAAAGATTCAATGGAGATAATTATGAGATGTGGAAACTAAAAATGGAGGATCTCCTTGAAGAGAGAGATTAGTGGTTAGTTGTTGGTAATGAGACAAAGTCACCTACAATGATGTCAGATGAGGATTGGGCTAAGCTTGTTAAGAAGGAAAGAGGGACCATAAGATTATGTCTTGTTGATGTTGTTCTCTTCAATGTTTTAGAGGAAACTACTGCATATAAATTGTGGAAGAGAATAGGTGATATTTATCAAACTAAAAGTCTTACTAATAAGTTGTATCTGAAAAGGCAGTTGTATTCTTTAAAGATGAAAGATGGTGATTTTGTTGCAAATCATTTCACAACAGCACAATAGGCAATTAGCGCTGACTTTTGCACTAGATTTTAGTGTATTTTGAGCCATGAATTGAACAATTTGGCTAGCGCTAAACTCGGCGCAAACAGGCATGGTCAGCTCAACATCAGATTTTGTGCCGACTTTTCCACCGGATTTAGCATCAGATTTAATGCTGGTTTTAGCACCGAAAAAATCATAGCACCTTCATTAGCACCTAAAATAGCACCGAGAAGTAACATCGGAAATTGCACCGAAATTGGCACCCAATTTGGCTTCTAGTTTTGCTTCCATGTCTACTCCCATTTTTGCTTCCATGTCTACTCCGATTTTTGCTTCTAGTTTTGCTTCCATTTCTGCATCCAGTTTTGCTTCCAGTTTTTCCTCCAGGTTTGCTTCCAATTTTTCTTCCAAGTTTGCTTCCAATTTTGCTTCCAGGTTTGCTTCGAGTTTTGCTTCTAGTTTTTCTTTCAATTTTTCTTTCAGTTTTCCTTCCAATTTTCCTTCTGTTTTTGCTTCCAGTTTTGCTTCCAAGTTTGCTTTTGGTTTTGCTTCCAAGTTTGCTTTCGGTTTTCCTTCCAGTTTTGCTTCTAGTTTTCTTCTAGTTTTGCTTCTATTTTTTGCTTGCAAGTTTTCTTTCGGTCTTGCTTCCAATTTTGCTTCTGATTTTGCTTCCAAGTTTTCTTCTGGTTTTACTTCCAGTTTTGCTTCCAGTTTTGCTTCCAGTTTTCCTTCCTGGTTTGCTTCTTGGTTTTGCTTCCAGTTTTGGTTATGGTTTTGCTTATAGCTTTGCTTCTAGGTTTGCTTATAGTTTTTCTTCCAATTTTGCTTCCAGTTTTATTTCTAGTTTTGCTTCCAGTTTTGCTTCTAGTTTTTCTCCCAACATTGCTTTTGGTTTGCTTCTAGTTTGGCTTCCATTGTTGCTTCCTTTTTTGCTTCTAAAAATTCTTCTTGTTTTGCTTCCATTTATTAATTTAATATGTTTTATTTCAATTTAATTAGTTAAATATATTGTGTCTCTTAAATAACTCATATGATTATAGAGTAAGTAATTTAATTATTTAACTCATATGATTAAATACAAATATAACTATTGTAACATGATCATCATCTATAATTAAAACAAGTGAGTCAAATATCTATAATTTAATTGAATTTGACAACATCCATCCTAAGTAGTAAATTAAAATCATCATACTTAATAAATATCCATCCAAAAATCATCAACCACTTTTAATATATATAAATTGAAAAGTCATTACTGATAAGATCATCATCATATATAACTAAAACAAGTGAAAGTCAAATATCCCAGTACATCAAAAACATGTCAAAATGATACATGTCCAATAGTCGACATAAGTGAAAATGATATATGTACAAATGATATAAATAAAATTGATAAACTATGTAACTCAAATTGATACAATTCAATATGATACATGTCCAAATGATATAGTGAAAATGATACATGTCAATATGATACAACTCAACAATATAGTACTGTAGGCCATGAGAATGATACATATGATAGTAACCATGAAAAGAGTCATCATAACAATATATCAACAATGATCCATGATGTAGTCTATATGATCATGAATGCCACTATTTACTATCACCAACTATCTCATCATCATCATCACCATCGTGATCATCATTATCATCATCGCCATCCTTGTCATTGTCGTCGCTATCGTCATCGTCGTCGCCGTTGTTGTCGTCATCATCGTCATCATCATTGTCATCAGCCTTAGTGTCTTCTATATCTACGTCATCATCATCCTCTGTCATGTAATCTGTATCGAAAGAATCAATATTTTGTGGATCTATATCATGTTGAGGATTATCTTGATCTTCTGGAAGACCTGTGTTCTACAAAAAAAAACATTTAAAATGAAAATTTATTATTTATTTCATGTAATAATTTATTTTTTTGTTATATATCTAATATTACAACATATGAGACAAAACCAAAATCATATTACATCATATCAAAGTGCACATACCATAATAAAATTTCAAAAAAGTTACAGCTAATACTGGTGAGTCAGGAGAAACTTGAGCTTTAAAAACAAAGCCAATTAGGCTGGCAGACTTGTGGATCAAGCCAACATTTGGTGGAAGAGGAAGAAAGATGATTGGAAATCTGGAGCCCCACCACAATAGATTTTAGTATTCAACCATGAGAGTAGAAGAGAGAGTTGATATCATGTATCAAAACATTAAGCATGCATTCTGTTGGAACTATAAATTTTTGATCATTTTACATATTTTTCATACTCCTATGTTTCCATATAGCTCCTCATCATAAGCACAAGGGCTTTCCATCATGACATTTTGCTTGCATTTTGGCCTATATTTTCCCCATAAATCTATAGAGTCCTGCTTTTTTCATGTTGTGGTCCATATATGCATAGGTTCATGGCTATCTCCCCAACTCACAATGTTTTTCTGCTAACATATGTTTGCTATAGGTGGTCGGCAAAACTTTTTCATTGTCATAGTGATCGGTATCCACATCTGGGTTCATATCGGCATGAAGAAAGTAGGGTCTCCCCAATCCATTGTGTGCTTTATATTGGTAAATGTCTGAGTTTCCTATCGACAAGATGTTTTCATTGTCACAGAGACTAGAATTCATCTATTATTTCATATCGACGTGAGTTTAGTCCTCGGTGAAAGCTCTTACCTAACTCATCATGTCTTGGTGATCGGCTTGAATGTGGATACATCAGCAAGAGTTGCGGTGTCAATACAATGTCCTAGCGAACTCTTGTGGTCTCACCGAACATGCAGGGGTTTCGTTTCAGCCAAACATAAGTCTTCAATGAGAAGTCATAGCGACTTCACAGTGTCTCACAAACCGGTGGTGGAAGAATTGGCATATTGGCAAAGGGTCTTGGCTTCGGTATTATGTCATAGCAAGCCCATCGAGTCTTGCCGACAATGTTTTATGAATGGCTTTCGGTGAAAGGTTAGCATTCTCTCGGCGATCATGTGTGCTCAGGATGTTTCAGTATGACTTTGTTGGATCTCTGGGACCTCTTCCCAATTTGAATTGTCTTGGGGAAAGCGAATGGGAGATGTTTTTGGCGAGAGGTTTGTTATGTCTCACCGACTGACAACATAAAGGGATGCAATATCCGCATGAGTTAAGATTTTCAGCATGTGGTCTCGGCGAGTTACCTTCGGTCTCACCGATGGAAAACAAAGGGTCCTTGTCAACATAAAAAATGATTTGTCTCGGCAACACCCAGGATGGTTGGGGTCTTTTGGTATAACAAAGTAATCTGCAAGAGGTCTTCCCGAGAGCAATATGTTATGGTGACAAGTTTGATCACAAGGGCTCTCAGAAAAACAAAGGCTTGTCTACATGACATCTCCCCGATATCACAAAGCTACAACAAAACACAAAGGGAACATGCAGATGCTTTCTGGTCTTCGATGTAATGAGCAATTGGTCACAGTGATATGCAAATGGTAAAAGAGCTCTCAGGGAAACATAAGGTGATTTATAGGATTTCTCCCCGACGGAAGTGGTCACAGCGAAGGTGAATAACATCCACGGAGCAATTAGCGATTGAATTTACTTCGGCATAGCTATTCGATTTGTCTTTCCGACTGTTTCACTGATGTAATAGAAATTCAAATACTAAGGATGACATGTAAAATGCAAAATTACCGTTGCAGGCTGATATAGGAGGAACCCGAATTCTATGGAGGGCCAACATGAAATTTCAATATGGTTTATTTTCTTGATGCTGGTGTATAAATAGGCATTTTTGTAATCATGAGATCACTAGTTATTATATATTCGATACACAGCAAGTAGATATAGTGGAATAAAATTGTTAGATTAGAGACTATTGTTTGCATAATTTCATAATGGAGGTATTTATGAAAATCAGTTGATGTTGTTGCATTGCTCTGGTGTTAATTATTTGTTGATTTAATGAAAGTATTGCTAAGTTGTCTCCAAGATTGAGGTTTTTTGGTTGTTTGAATTGATATGACAAGTTTATTTATAATTCATCAGTGCACATTTGTTGTATCTGTGTGATTGATTGATTGTTGTATCTGTGTGATTGATTGATTGGTTCTTTCAAGCAAAGATTAAATCCTTTTAGTTAATCATAGTAATCAGAGAGAATCATTTGGATTGTTTAAGTAGAGCTTCGTAATCACATCTTGCATGTTTATACAAGTTGTAAACATAATATATGCCAGATAGTTTGAGTTTCTCTAGAGAAGTGTTGATCATCTTCATCTCATTTGACTCCACATACCCAACAAGGCACTGGTCTCTGCAGTTCATCATTTTGAACTCATTCAATTTCTTTATATCTGTTTATTGAGCATTTTAGTATTTAGATTAGAAGATTGCTATCAAGTTTGATTTC
>VDFB02211722.1:0-12068 GCA_007258455.2 Sequoia sempervirens
TCTCTCTCTCTCTCTCTCTCTCTCTCTCTCTCTCTCTCTCTCTCTCTCTCTCTCCCTCTCTCTCTCTCTCTCTTGCCCACCCTCCACCTCCTAATTACTCTTAGGTATATGTGTGCAAAAATCGGATATTCAATTTATAGCACCAAAATATTACTTTTTAAAATGTTTTTCAAATTAGATATTAGACACGAATTGGATATCCAAAACAAATCGGATATCTAATTTGTAGTACTTTGGCTTGGGCATTTCTATGGAGCAATGTATTGACACCCAACCCAAAAAAAAAGTCAACTTGAGATTTTTCGTATTTTTTGGCGAGTTCAAAACGCTACTTTTTTCATGTTGCCACTTTTTGGCCCATCATGATCCTACAAATACCCAGGTCCAAATTAGGTAGTTGTTATTGCTAAGGTGGATCAATCCTTTCTTCGAGGGCTATACACTTATGATTGGGTCAAGTGTTCTTTTCTTTAGAAAATTCCTATTGCCTTTTTGATAGGTTAATTATGATTTGATTAGATGGGTTATGAAGCACTTATTTCAAACAAATATCTTTATGAAAGAAGTATATTGGAATGAAATTAAATATGATTTGTATTCCATTGTAAAAACGACAAAGAATGGACACAATTATTTTAACACATAAACTATTATGTAGTAGTCAATTAAAATGAAAAAGCTTACTCTATATTAGTTAGGATACACAACTAAGAAAATGATCTAAAGTTATTTATCCTAGAGGAACTAAGTATATAGTATACAAAGAAAACCAACAAACCCACAACTACCCCTATTTTGAAGGGGTTTAGTTTTCTCCCCTTCCTGATCTCGCTAATATTATCTAATTATTTTAAAGAGAAGAAGGGTCATAACACAACTTTATTCAACCTAGTAAATAAGCTTGGTTGTGAGAGCTTGACAAAAGCAGCAACTAATTGCTACGTGCATTTCATGTTGAATGAAGAGTGGTGACAATAATCTACTTATAGTTTAATAAAACACTATTTTTATAAGAGGGCTTGACATTAGAAAGATAAGTGTTACTTATAGTTTAATAAAACACTATTATAGTTTTACCAACATATACTATTGTATGCTTGCATGGCTTCTTAGTTAATATATGGGGAGATAGAGATAGATGGGAGAGAAAGAGAGAGATAGAGATATATGGGAAGAGAAAGAGAGATGGAGATATATGGGAAGAGAAAGGAAGAGAGGTGGAGATAGAGAGTTGATGGATAGGGGGGATAGGGAGGGAGAGATGGTGAGAGATAGAGAGGGGGAGGGAGAGAAAGGGATATAGGTAGAAAGAGATAAAGAGAGGAGTGAGGGAGATAAAAAGAGAAATAGAGATAGAGATATAGAGGAGGGGAGATGGAGTGAGAGATGGAGTGAATGAGAGAGAATGGGGGGAGAGGGAGATATAGCTCAATAGATAGAGGGGGGAAGAGGGAGTGACATAGATAGTGGGAGATATAGAGATATAGAGAGCGACAGGGAGAGATATATCAATCACCCTCCCTATATCTCTATCTATTCATCCTTATCTCTTTATCTCTCTACCTGTCTCTATCTCTTTTTCTCCCTTTCTATTTGTAGTTTTTCAATATCTCCCTCTCTCTCTATATTTTCTTCCCTATATTTATCTATGTCTCCTTAAGTGTGCAATGGGTACATTGAAGAGGTCTTAAAGGAGAATTATCATATCTTTAATCAAATGGCATGCTACCTTGAGCATAACTCCCCAAGGACACATGCTATCCTTGGATTGTTGACATGAAACAACCAATCAAAATTTAGTTTCTCTCTCTCATATTAATATATATTACTATTATATTAAATATATATTATATTAATTATATTTTTTATTATATAAAAATATACTTATTATTAATTATTAATTATAATAATTTTGTTAAAGAATATATAATATATAATTATAATAAGTTGAATAATTATATTATTTATTATGTAAAGTATAGCTAATATATACTTAACTATATTGTAGAATATTAAAACCTATCTAAATGGCGCCAAAATTTTGAACTTAATTAACATACTGTAAAACTTAACAAAACCAGGTTGTAGCTCATTAAATTGGAGAAGTGAAAGGTCAATACCAGCACTGAGGAAGAGTTTGGAGTAGTGAAAAAAAGGTCAATGCCAGCACCGAGGAAGAGTTTGGAGTTAAAAAAAGGTCAATACCAACGCCGACGAAGAGTTTGGAGGAGTGAAAACAAGGTCAATATCAGCGCTGAGGAAGAGTTTGGAGGAGTGAAAACAAGGTCAATACCAATGCTGAGGATGAGGTTGAGGGCACTCAGGGAAAATCGACAACCAAGGGGCAATGAGTACTATAATTTTGGCACCCCCATTCTCTTTAAACTTCAATTTTCATGCCTAGTTTCCAAAGATCTCGTACATTGGCACCCCCATTCTCATAAAATGGTATAAGATAAGACAGAAAAAGTAAAACAGCTTAGTCTTTCACATTTTTATTGACCAACCTCAGGTCTTGGAAAAACTCCCATAATCTACCCACATCTTGGTTGAGGTATAGGATTTCATCACACATAGCCTTAATTGCATGAGTTTGAAGCAATTGTAGACTTAGCCCAAGTATATGCTAGGCTAAGGTAGATCTAATGAATGGAAATAGAGGCATACAATTCTTCTTTAATACCTCCACCACAAACATATGCAAGGTGTTGGTTGTTTATACGGTAAGTAGGTTGATCTTCTAATCTACCTATGGAATTTCCAATTCCAATAAAGGGTAGCTCGAAGGACCTGGACCAACTGACGAGGATTTGAAAGACCTCCTACACTTTGGGCTTTGCAAGACCCGGGAGGGTGATCCATTAATGCATTACAACCTCTACACCATCATCATAAACAACATTAACAACAACAAATAATCTCATTTAATAGCTCAACATAATAGGATAATACCGAATAGAATTGGTTGTTTATTAATAATATCAACTATTTGGAGCATGAGATAACTACAACAATAATTCACAGTATAAGATAGTCATCGATTTGCAATTTGTAGCAAGCTCTAGGTAAAGGAAAACAAATACTGAACCATACGAATAAGTACAACTTAGATCAGTGCCATATATCCATTGGAGGAGTCAAATTTATAAGCATCTAAGGGTTTATGATAGATTTAAAACATAACATATAAGATCCTTGATAACATTGCTTTACAATCTCATCAATATGTATTCTAACCCAATACTACTTATCAAATCCTTATACAGAACATATCCACCTACAATCCTATTCAAGCATTTTAATTAATTCCTTGAATTAAACCTAAAAAAAGAATCATACACACCACAACAATGAGATGAATGAAACAACCCTTGATCATTTTATTCAAAATTTAGATATGCTTGTACAATGGAGATACATGAGTTTGAATTAATCATATCAATTCAAATGCTAGTACTGTCATAAAACATCAAATCCCCATGAATTCAAAACCTACTACAAAATGAATCAAAACCTAAAATTATATTTTCCCTAAAACCATCAGACTTTACAATTTTCTTTGCAACTTCATCTAGACTCGACCAAAAATATATAACTTGCTAACCCGTACTTCTAGCCTTGAAATCATTCTTATAGAAAAAGGAGCAAACAAGCAACGAGCTAGAAAGCACACGTGTCACCAGCGAATTGGAACACCTTGTGATATTCCAAATTGTTACAACAACAATCTCCTTAGAGAATCTTCTTGTTCATCATGTCCATTGAGAATGGTTGATGCAACAACAAAAAAATTCAAGAATTTTGCACCTAGACTGTCACCAAAAAACAAAACTAGAATCTGTTATAACTGCAACAGCTAATTTTTCAACTGTTAGCAGCATACTCCTTTTCACTCTTCCTCAGTTAAATATGCATTTACCCATTTTTGGTACTCTTCATTAGTTGTCCAATCAAAATTGATCACCTCATTCACCTTGACACTTGTTTTTCCTTGCATAACCACCCCATTTTATTCTGGGACAAAATGGGTCCCCCTTTTCTTTTGTTTTCATTGCCTTTGGTTATTTTCTTTGGTCTTAGGAGTTCTTTTGTTTTCCTCCTAAGTTTGTCTTTTGTTTTGTCAAATTTTGGTTCTTCCTCAGTTAGAGTTGGGTTTCAATTTTTTAAAAATTGAATAAAATGATAAAAATGATATATTTTATATGCTTTGAGGACTAATGGAGGCATTTGTGTTGTAGGATTAAATCATGCACCTAATGATATTTCTCAAGGAATTCGGTTAGGAAGCATACCTCAGTCACATTTTCTATAAAAATCTTCAAAGGATAAAGTCGCTGAGACCAGCTTGAAGTCTTGTTGATTGGCAGTTTGGTTCTGTTCATTTGAAATGCATCGGTCGGCCAGAAATTTTAATCGCCATGATTTTGTGTATATCTCGCCAACCGTTGCACACAAGGCTAGCATCGCCAAAATAATTTGGGTTCGGGGAAAAGTCTTCCTAACAAATAGAAGTCTCGACAACAGGGGGTAGTGTCGGCATGAACTCTCACTGATTAAGCGAAGTCTCATCGAAAGATTTAGGTTTGGCATAAGGGCGTGGCTTCAGGGTAAAGTCTCACCGACAGGGTGGAATCTTGTTGAAATGAAACGGCATCGGGGAGAGTGGTTTGAGCTCGAAGAGAGGTCCTACCGACCGATGAAGGGTTTTGGTGAAAGGTTTGAGTTCGGCATAATGTCTGGATGACAGGGTAAAGTCTTCGCGAAATGAAATGAGCTCTCACGGAAACAAGGTGGCTTTGATGAAAGGTCTTGCCAACCCAATAGGGTCTCGCTGAAACGTTATGCCTTTGGCATAACGTCTCGCCAAAGGGGTGAGGTCTCGATGAAAAGGGGTTTCATCGGGGAGAAGTCCCACCGACTGCTCAATGTCTCGCCAAAGGTTAAGCCTTCAGTGTAATCTCTTGCCGACCGGGAAACTCTCGCCGACAGTGGTTCAAAAGGGTAAGTTCGAGGAGACTCCGAGCGAAAGATATATGCTTGGTATGATGTCTTGCTGACAAGCGATGGTCTCGAAGATGGAGAGGGATATCGATATGACTCCTGCCGCTCGCTGTGATGTCCTGCTGACAAATGAAAGTCTCCCCGATAGTTGTTCACAAGGTCGCATCGGGGAGAAATATTTATATTCGCTATGAGGTCTGGCCGAATGGTGGAGGTCTCACCAAAGGATTCTCCCTTCAGTGTAATGTCTTGCCAACCACGGAGGGTCTCGGTGAAAGGTCATGACTTCAGGGTAATGTCTCACTGACAAGAAGGACTCTTGCCGAAATGAAATGAACTTGCCGAAGGATTCTTCCTTTGGTGTAATGTCTTGTCGACAGACGGTGGTCTCGCCGATAGTGGCTCACAAGATTATAGGTATCGCCGAGACTCCTGGCTGAATGGTTGGTCTTCGCCATAACGTCTTGCCGACTGGGGAGAGTCTCGCCGACATGGCATGATATTGGTATAACCTCTAGCCGACAGGATGGAGTCTCCCTGAGATGAAATGAGCTCACCCAAAGATCTTGAGTTTGGGGAGATGTCTCACCGATCGATGGAAGTCTCACTGAAAGGTGGGGGCTTCGATATAGCATCTCGCTGACTGAGGGGAGTCTTGCCGATAGCAATGAGCTTGCCAATGGAAAAGGATATTGATATGACTCTCAGCGCCCGCTATGACCTCCTGCCGACTGAAAGATGTCTTGTCGAATGTAGATGTTTTTCCAATGGAGCCACATAGCGGTATAACCCTTGAGGACTCGCCATGATGTCTGGCCGATAGCGATTATCTCGGCGACTACTGTGGATATCGATATGACTCTGGCCACTCACTATGAAGTCTTGCCGACCGTCATATGTTATGCTGATAGCTGTTGTGAGGTATAATCTCATTGGGGAGACACGATTAGTGTCTCACCGACATGCAATTTTTTTTGAATGACCTTTGACCACCCGTGAATCTTACGTGGAGTGTGTTTTCCCAATTAGAGGAAGCTAAAGGCGAACCCTGGGCAGCTTGACTGATTGACTACCCCTGTGAAGAAGGTCAACAAAATGCAACCGGTGTGGATCTGCTTTGTGAATGAGCTAATGGATTGGCTTGGGGACAATGGTGTTTGGATCTAGACAGAAAGTGGATGTTGTCTCTCAAGAGGATCAAATTGCAGGAAGATTTGGAGCGAGAAGCAGGCAAAAAGGAAGAAGAAGCTGCATGTCTCAGTGACAGCTGTGGTGTCTACTAACAGAGGGGGATCGACATTAATGATAATGCTTTGGAGCATTCAAAGCAACCCTTCAAGGAAGTTCGAGGATGGACATAGAGGCCAAAAGTAAATGCCATAGTTGCAAAAGATTTAGAGGTCATCCCCGGAGCAATCTTTCATCGGCATGGACACAAAGGATGCAATTGAATGCAGCATTAACTCTATTCAAAAAGATCTAGGGGCTGACCCTTTTGAGGACCAATATTTTGTGAACCCTAAAATAGGGGGTGGCACATTCTTTTTGGAACATTCTATATATATGGCATTTTTGCCTCTTTGTAACAGAGATGACAAGGAGGAAAGTAAAAAAATAGAAATTTTTGAAAGTAGAAAAAAACTTAAGAGTAGCAATAGAGTAGGAGTTAGATTCAGCAGAATGCAGTAATGTATCTTTCAAGTTTTCTTAGTGTAGATGGAAACAATCTAAAGACATAGGTTTTCTATACACTGGTGATTGTGCCATATTTGTAAATGTTGCTTATCTATTTCACCAACAATAGAAGCAACCAGATGTAAATCTACTTCATATGGTGTTTTAGAATGGTATTTATCTTGGGTTAATCATTTGATTTGAAAAGCTTTCAAGGAATGAAATTTTATTCTATGTTTTGTCTAAATAGTGATTTGCAATCTGTTGTGGAAGTTAGCACTGTGAATGAATGAAACTGTGTGTTAATCACAAGTTAATTTTGTTCTGTAGTTTTAGTTAGCAATTCCTTGAAAGGTAACAAGTCTGGTTAAGTTGGATGAATTATTATTCTCTTCAGTTCCAAAGCTTTGATCTATCTTTTTTTGTTTCTTTAAAAACCTTGGTTAAAGTAGGTTTAAATTTATGCTTGATCTTAGAACAATCCACAAGATCAACACCAGTAGGCCCCTTGAACATTATAGTTCACATCAACCATTGAGTGAAAATAGCACAGTCGAGAACCGATTATGAAGACATTGGGAGTTAGATATCCATGTGTTATTCTTTCTCTTTTAGGAGAGCATAATAGTAATATTCTACTTAACTATTGTTGTGCTCATCCGAACCATCAAAAAAACTATAAGGTTTGTACTTAACTGCCACCTGATTAGCTTCTCTTTCAAAAGACTCCAAGAATGAGTTGGTGCTAATGATTTTTTCCATACAACTCACCAACAAATCATAATCTAAGTTACCCTATTTTTCAGGGTTTTGTAGTTGAAACATGATATAAAGGGGCTCTTACACTTTTTTTTATTACTGTAGCTTGTGTAAGATGCCCCATGGATATTGTTGTAATTGTAGGATGAGAAATAAAGAAGGTATAGTTGCTGTCCTCAATAGTTTTGTGAAGAAAAGCATCTAAAATGAGAGGTTCAAGCCTAGGTTTCAACAAAACATGTATGGGAGATCTAATTTTATGAATTTTTATCCATGTGCAGACCTAATGGGTTGTTTCTGAATACTGAATATAAATGATATGCATACACACACACACACACACATATATATATATATATATATATATATATATATATATATATATATATATATATATATATATATATATATATATATATATATATATATGTATGTATGTATATGTATTTTTAATGTAAATGTAAATGCAATTGGATGCTCTCCTAGAACAATAAATGCAACATATCATTAAAGAAATCTATATCTATGTATATAAATGTGTATTTCTAAATGCAAGTGTAAATGCAAAGAGCATATGGTTTTGTAGTGTTATAGATACAACATATCCATAAATTAATGTAATTGAAATTCTAAATTCTTCAACACATAATATGAAATCAATCAAACTATTAAACTACATGAGAAATAAATGAAAACAATAAATGCATATGTATGTGTATTTGTAAATGTAAGTGTAAAATAAATAAGAATAATGAAAATTATAAAATAATACAAGGAAAGGTCTCCTCCCTTCTTGGTAGTGATAACCTCCTCCACACACAACCCTTTAAAATTATGAATAGAGGAATATAATCTTTGAAGAACTCAAAGTTGATTCTCTCCTACCTGATGCAATTAGTCATTTTATCCTTACAAACATTTATAGTGATTACTAGAGGCACATACCAATTCTTCATAATAGAAGAATTTGATCATACTTTTCCAATGATGGCATTATGAGAAAACCTTAGGTTAAATGAATAATTCCTAGCTAATTCTTTAAATCATGTCCAACCGTATAAGAGAAGACCACTGCTATGTGTACCTGGATACCATGGAGAAAGGCTAGTCTTTGGGCTCTTTCATCAATCATCCTACCTTAAAACATACCAAAAATCTCCTAGCAATTAGACATAGGAAGATTTAATATGACTTAAAAAAAATTATTGCCAAAGCGTAAATTTATGATGACTTAACAAGGCCTAGTACAAACTCCCTCCCCGTTAACCACTTAGACATATGGAAATTAAATGTAAATTTGCTGCTATTTTTAGTCATGTAGGTGTCCAATAAACCACTTGGTGGTGTTTCCCTTCAAGTTTATTTACTTGAATGAAGAGAAAAGTCCTTTGATTACAATTAGAGAATACATTTGAGGCCTTGGTTGTGTAACCGGTGGACCATAGTCACATTTAACACTTGTTACAAAGTTTGGGAGTTAAAACATTAAGTAGATTTGATTTGTGATGGACACATTTGGACGGTAGTAACAATAGCTTGCAATCTATCAAGACTTGATTACCTTATAACCTGTGAAATTCTAGCCATGAAATGATAGATTAATCATAATGTCACCTTGGGATCACATCACCATGAAAGAACTTCATCCAACATCCTTATGAGTGTAGGTACCACCAAATAGGTATTTGTCAGATCTGTCTTCCTCGAGCGAGGGAAATTCAGGAAGAGAAGAGGAAAGTGATACATGTAGTATGTCTAAAAGAGGGAGATCAACTAGAGGTCAAAAGATTAGAAGAAAATTCCGTAAACGTATGGAATTTTTTCTTACTGACTTGGGGGGTTATGTTCTTATGATGATGAGAGAATAGGTGATGCCAAGGTTCCCTTGAGGTAAAAACATCTATGGAAACAATGGGTACCCAAGGAACTTCCTCCAATAAACATTGATTTTTGTGTCAACGAGAGGATATATCACATAACACTATTATCATTACATGGTTTGGGCCTATTTTGCATGGATGACATAAAGGTATGTTATGAAAAAGTTACTGAATTGATGGAGTATGTCGGACCCTATTACAATGACAAAGTTTGGATGCAATTGGTTCGATATACACGAAGTATGCATAGGTATGCACTGTCAGCAAATTATATACAGCTAAAAGATAAGGATCAAAATAAAGGAGTGGCTATGTACATTGAAGAAAGGCCAAAAGCATTAGGGAATATTGCAGGGTTTATAAATAGTACACGACCTGGGTCAACAAATAAGCAACCCAATTGCATATTTGAGGTGTGCGAGGGAAACCGTGTATTCGTATGTGCAATAAAATCAATAACTGCAGGGGAAGAGTTGCTAATCGATTACAATTTGAACTGCTTAGTTACAAACATAGTTACTATGGGGTTGGTACGTACTATGTACCATTTTACCCAACCTCCAATTAATGACTCCAATATACCATTTTATTCTTATATTTTTTTTTGTAAGTCTATTGGTTTCATTTCGGTAATGTTTTTTTATATTTAATATTTGTCACAACGGATCATTGATCGTACGGAGAAGGATCTGGCCCAAAGCACAAATCGCAATGTATCTTTAGGTGCTTCTACGTGACAGGTTTACCTCATTGTAATTGTACAAATTAGATACAAGCAAAATGTTTTATTATTATTTTTTTCATAAGTTTATTGGGTTAATTTCGATAATGTTTTTAATATTCTTGTAGTCGATTGATTGGGGAAAGGTACCAGCAATAGATGAGAGCATCCATAGTGAGGTGTAGTCAATATTTTGTGATGATGACATCGCTTATTCAACAAACCCTCTCGATATGATAAGGAAGATCCAAAAAAAATGCAATGAAAAAATCGTTAAGTTGATATTCATAGTGCCTCAAACATATTAGATAAGAGAGAGGGTTAAAATATTGACTAAGAGATCACAAAACTTGCAAGTAAGCTATCATGAGTTATTTAATTATAACATAAGTTCATTCATGGTTTTATATTTTGTACTCTTTTATGTCATGAACTAAAATATGTGTTGTTTTTACAGGGTTATTTGCCTCCTCGTGATGCTCCTGGCCATGATCAAGGTATTGCAAGTGCTACCCGAGGAGTAGGGGTTGGCACAAGTGTCCATCCTGATATTCCTACACATACATCACATCATCTGACCCCATCATCCATGCCTATATTATCATCTGAAATGTTGGCAACACATACTATGCAGACATTCGTTAAAGCACCCTCTGGTAGCGAACACATGCCAGAACATGCGTCAGGACATGTACCTGGGGATGCAGAGACCACTAGTACTAGTGATGTCTTAGCAGCATTTCCTAGATCTTCCTGTATTACTAGTATAGGAACATTTCCAGTCACACTTGTGGTGACCAATTATTTCATTCCCATAAAGATAGATAAGATCCCAAGTACTTTAAAATGTTTTAATTATTATTATATATAATCCAATTGAAATTTACTTATTGATCGCTCTTTTTAGACTATTGATTCCATGATCATTTTGTAGGAAATGATATTTTTTATAAACATCTAAGTGATATTACATTGGAGCTCTTCGGGCCCACCATATGTACACAGTGGAATGCCCAAAATCAAGATTTAAAAGATGACCGTTTAGTTGTGTTGTTCGGTGATAAAACATTCAACCGAACCAAGGTCCTTAAGAAAGTTGGTACCTATCTAAAGTATGCGAGGGACCAATATAGGTCACATTTAGAGAAGAAAAAAAATTATGAGCGTCCCCCCATGATTCCAGAGAGGGAGTGGAAGGACCTAGTGTCAGATGGAAAGGAGAAGGCTGAAAAGAAAAAAAAGGAAAGACACCACCGGGCCAAGGAAGGTATGTGATACTATCAACAATATAATTATATACTGATTACTCTTTCTTTTTACATAATCTAACGTATTTCAAACTTTTCATAGGCTTCCTAACACATCAAAGGCAACAAAGGAAAGACTAGAAAAACACGGGCAACACAAACTTGGCTCTGGTGGTTATATGAAATTAACCACACAAATTGTAAGTATCGATAAATGACATATAGTATCCAAATAATAAATTGAAAATAATTTTGGTTTTATCACACCATAGATGCAAAATTCATGATCTTATGCAAAAATGTAGGGCTCTGAATTCAACAGAGTTCCCACAGAAAATGACCTAAAGATTGCCTTCCAGCAAGGCTATGGAGTCATGGCTGAACGCTTAAGAGTCTTGAATGGGAAAACACAACCTTCCCCTACATCCCAGACACAGGTAAATAAACTCAATAAAGTCTATTTAAAATTGAATACTTGTGCAATCTATTCAATATTAATTTCCACCCTAAAGTAATTACATGCCTATTTGTTTTAAACATTCAAGCAATGATAATATTGTAGATGACATTGGAATGCAGCATGGTGAGGGTGTAGCACAACCCACAAATGAAGGTCATGGTGTGCATCCCGGTACTTTAGAGCATGTAGAGCGTCATCAACATGTTGAGCATGAGTCTATAACAGAAGTTCAAGAACATGATGTGGACCCATCAGATAAAGAGAACCAATCTAATGTTCTTTTAATTAATGAATTACTTGTAACAATAATAAAACATATCAATTTA
>VDFB02211722.1:12168-39260 GCA_007258455.2 Sequoia sempervirens
ATCCCACTTTCGGAAGATTTTCAGGTGCAAATCTGGGCAACAAAAATTGCAATATCTTTCCACCCAGGAAGAGAAAATAAAAACCGTGAATTGGGAATTTTATTATGACGAAAAGGGTATCCAAAAATGTAAAAACATCTGAAAAACGATAAACTTGAAATTTCACTATTTTTGGGTGATGCAAGATTGCCCTTACACCACTGGATGCTCCTGCATCATCCTACCTAATGCAATTAGTCATTTTATCCTTACAAACATTTATAGTGATTACTAGAGGCACATAGACCAATTCTTCATAATAGAAGAATTTGATCATACTTTTCCAATGATGGCATTATGAGAAAACCTTAGGTTAAATGAATAATTCCTAGCTAATTTCTTTAAATCATGTCCAACTGTATAAGAGAAGACCACTGCTATGTGTACCTGGATACCATGGAGAAAGGCTCTTTAGGCTCTTTCATCAATCATCCTACCTTAAAACATACCAAAAGTCTCCTAGCAATTAGACATAGGAAGATTTAAAATGAATTAAAAAATTTTTATTGCCAAAGCATAAACTTATGATGACTTAACCAGGCCTAGTACACACTCCTTCCCGGATTAACCACTTAGACATATGGAAATTAAATGTAAATTTGATGCTATTTGTAGTCATGTAGGTGTTCAATAAACCACTTGGTGGTGTTTCCCTTCAAGTTTATTTACTTGAATGAAGAGAAAAAGTCCTTTGATTACAATTAGAGAATACATTTGAGGCCTTGGTTGTGTAACTAGTGGACCATAGTCACATTTAACACTTGTTACAAAGTTTGGGAGTTAAAAAGTTATGTAGATTTGATTTGTGATGGACACATTTGGACGGTAGTAACAATAACTTGCAATCTATCAAGACTTGATTACCTTATAACCTGTGAAATTATAGCGATGAAATGATAGATTAATCATAATGTCACCTTGGGAACACATCACCATGAAAGAACTTCATCCAACATTCTTATGAGTGCAGGTACCACCAAATAGGTATTTGTTAGATCTGTCTTCCTCAAGCGAGGGAAATTTAGGAAGAGAAGAGGAAAGCGAGACATGTAGTATGTCTAAAAAAGGGAGATCAACTAGAGGTCAAAAGATTAGAAGAAAATTCTGTAAACGTATGGAATTTTTTCTTACTGAAGGGGGGTTATGTTCTTATGATGATGAGAGCATAGGTGATGTCGAGGTTCCCTTGAGGTAAAAACATCTATGGAAACAATGGGTACCCAAGGAACTTCCTCCAATAAACATTGATTTTTGTGTCCCAGCGAGAGGATATATCACATAGCACTATACAAGTCATTACATGGTTTGGGCCTATTTGTACATGGATGACATAAGGTATGTTACGAAAAAGTTCTTGAATTGATGGAGTATGTGGAGACCTTTTACAATGACAAAGTTTGGATGCAAGCAGTTCGATATACAGTATCGCATTAGGTATGCTGCTTGTCGACAAATTATATACAACTAAAGATAAGGATCAAAATAAAGGAGTGGCTATGTACATTGTGAAGGCCAAAAAAATTAGAATATTCTTGAGGGGTTTATAAATAGTACGACCTAGGTCAACAAATAAGCAACAATTGCATATTAGTAGTAGATGTGATAGTATGTGCAATAAAAATCAATAGCGTAGGGGAAGAGTTGCTAATCGATTACAATTTGAATCGCTTAGTTACAAACATAGTTACTATGGGGGTGGTACGTACTATGTACCATTTTACCCAACCTCCAATTAATGACTCCAATATACCATTTTATTCTTATATTTTTTTCATAAGTCTATTGGTTTCATTTAGGTAATGTTTTTTTATATTTAATTTTTGTCATAGTGGGACATTGATCGTACGGAGAAGGCTCTGGCCTAGAGCATAGATCGTGATGTATCTTCAGGTGCTTCTACTCGATAGGTTTACCTCATTATAATTGTACAAATTAGATACGAGCAAAATATTTTATTATTATGTTTTTTTATAAGTTTATTGGGTTAATTTCGATAATATTTTTAATATTCTTGTTGCAGTCGACTAATCAGGGAAAGGCACCAGCAATAGATGAGAGCATCCATAGTGAGGTACAGTCAATATTTTGTGATGATGACATCGCTTATTCAACAAACCCTCTTGATATGATAAGGAAGATCCAAGAAAAATGCAATGAAGAAATCATTAAGTTGATATTCATAGTGCCTCAAACAGATGAGATAAGAGAGAGGGTTAAAGTATTGACTAAGAATCCTAAAACTTGCAAATGTAAGCTATGTGAGGTCTTTAATTATAACATAAGTTCATTCATGGTTTTATATTTTGTACTAGTTTATGTCATGAACTAAAATATGTGTTGTTTTTATAGGGTTATTTTCCTCCTCATGATGCTCCTGGCCATGATCAAGGTATTGCAAGTGCTTCCTGAGGAGTAAGGGTTGGTACAACTGTCCATCCTGATCTTCCTACGCATACACCACATTATCTGACCCCATCATCCGTGCCTATATTGTTGTCTGAAATGTCAGCAACACATACCATGTGGGCATCCATTAATGCACCCTCTGGTAGCGAACACATGCCAGAACATGTGTTGGGACATGTACTTGGGGATGCAAAGGCCACTAGTACTGGTGATATTTTAGCACCATTTCTTGGATCTTCCAGTATTACTAGTACAAGAACATTTTCAGTCACATTTGTGGTGACCAAGAATTTCATGCCCATAAAGATAGAGAAGGTCCCAGGTACTTTAAAAAAAATAATTATTATTATATATAATCCAATTGAAAATTACTTATTGATCACTCTTTTTTAGACTAATGATCCCATGATCATTTTGGAAATTATATTTTTTATAAACATCTAAGTGATATTACATTGGAGCTCTTCGAGCCCACCATACGTACACAGTGGAATGCCCAAAATCAAGATTTAAAAGATGACCGTTTAGTTGTGTTGTTCGGTGATAAAAAAATTCAACCGAACCAAGGTCCTTGAGAAAGCTGGTACTTATCTAAAGTATGCGAGGGACCAATATAGGTCACACTTAGAGAAGAACAAAAGTTATGAGTGTCCCCCCATGATTCCGAAGAGGGAGTGGAAGGACCTGGTGTCGGATGGAAAGGAGAAGGCTAAAAAGAAAAAAATGAAAGACACCACCGGGCCAAGGAAGGTATGTGATACTATCAACAATGTAATTATATACTGATTACTTTTATTTTTTACATAATCTAACGTATTTCAAACTTTTCATAGGCTGTCTGACACATCAAAGGAAACAAAGGCAAGACTAGAAAAACATGGGCAACACAAACTTGGCTTTGGTGGTTATATGAAATTAGCCGCACGAATTGTAAGTATCAATAAATGACATATAGTATCCAAATAATAAATTGAAAATAATTTTGGTTTTATCACACCATAGAAGCAAAATTCATGATCTTATGCAAAAATGTAGGGCTCTGAATTCAACAGAGTTCCCACAGAAGATGACCTGAAGATTTCCTTCCAGCAAGGCTATGGAGTCATGGCTGAACGCCTAAGAGTCTTGAATGGGCAAACACAACCTTCCACTACATCCACCCTAAAGTAATTACATGCCTATTTGTTTTAAACATTCAAGCAATGATAATATTGCACATGACATTGGAATGCAACATGGTGAGGGTGGAGCACAACCTGCAGATGAAGGTCATGGTGTGCATCTTGGTACTTTAGAGCATGTAGAGCGTGATCAACATGTTGAGCATGATTAGGATAGAGAAGATCAAGAACATGATGTGGCCCCATCAGGTAAAGAGGACCACTCTAAAGTTATTTTAAACATATTTACTTGCAATTGGTGTATTAATTAATGTAACCTTTCATGTTTCAACTTTAGAGCATGTAGAGCGTGATCAACGTGTTGAGAATGATTAGGCTAGAGAAGATTAGGAACATGATGTGGCCCCATCAGGTAAAGAGGACCACTCTCATGTTCTCTTAAACATATTTAATTTCAATTGGTCTATTAATTAATGTAACCTTTATTGTTTCAACTGTAGATCAGGATTTAGAGGGTGTTCAACATGTTGAGCATGAGTCTATAACGAAGTTGGGAACATGATGTGAACATCAAGTAAAGGAGCCACTCTAATGATGCTTTTAATTAATGTGAATTGCATAACAATAATAATAAAACATAATCAATTTAACATTTCTTTGTTATTAGGTAGACCCTTGTGATCCACATGGAAGCGGATGACTAGGTGTACATTAAGATCACAAGTAGAGGGCATAACAACTAAAGGGGGATAGATGATTTAGAAAATGATACTCCAATTCATATTTTTTTAGCTTTAAAAAAGAAACAAAAAAAATTGATTGTAATCATATCATGACAACCATATTTTTGATAATATGTAAAAACTGAAAGAATGAATATTATATGTTAATGAATGAATGTAAATATGTTAATTAATGAATGTTATATGTTAATGAATGAATGTTATATGTTATTAATGGATGAATTAATGTTATATGTTATTAATGGATGAATGAATGATTAATGTTATATGATTGGGTATGAGGAATTGAGAGTGATGTGAGGGGGGGCGAGGGGCCAAATGAGCTTCCACCGTCACATGGTTGGCCCTGTTAAGTAAAGAATATTAAACTATTCTCGAAACAAAGAGAAGCTCAATAAGGTAATGCACTTTTCAATATAAGAAATGCATCGTTTGAAGCATCAAACTAATATGCAAAGATGAAAGAAAGTGCTAACTTTTCACTATGGTGGTAGAAAAATAATTTTTTATACCTAAATCCCATGATCGCATCATACTTTGAAGTTGTTTCCATTCCAATGTTACGAGTTTAGTTTGTTTTGTATGGATTTATGATACCATTGTGTTGTGTGTGTGGATTTGGTTTCAAAGCTCTGTTTCTTCTATTTTTTATTAGTGACATAACTCTAAAATTTGACTTTTATTGCATAAGGTTAGTGGAAAAATTAGCTGACTGAAGGGTTTAGAGGAGCTCGATTGAGATGAATACCACCCGGAATATTTGGATCTTGTTGTTGATGGGGCGGCTTGACTTAACCATGAAATTTTATTTGCCATCTGCAGGTATACAAAAGTTTCTCTACTTACATTCGTTCTTGATCATAAATGTTGTAAATGATATTAATGCTTCAAACTTAAGATTCATTTTATTGTTATAATGATCAAAATGTTATACTTTGCTATACATTCAAGCATTCTCTTGCCCCCTACCCTTTCTCTCTCCCCCCTCCTTTTAAGAATTTTCTTTGTCATAAAAGATTCACATTTCTGTCTCATTTACACAAATTTATCTTGAAGCGCTAGGAGTGAATAAAGATATGTAAAAGATGATGGATTATGTCTAAAGAACAACTTTCCATCTTATAGTAATTAAATCCTTAATATTTGAATAGTTTAGAGCTCGAATAATGCTTGTATATGCATGTGTAGCAATAAGGGAGCCTATGTGAAGATTGAAATTTAAAACATCACTTTGGTATTTTTCCTTAGGCAGTGAAATGATATTTTGAGTAATACAAACCTACACACACATTGATATTTTTCGGCATTGCATTGAAGATTTTTTTCTCTTATACCTACCCTCGGCTAGACATGGAGGTATATAATATTGGTTTCTAGGTTTATTCTGTAAGTAGTTAATTTCATAGAGGAAGACTAAAGTCTTCTTAATGTCCTATGTTAGGTGTGAAAGCATATGAATCACTTGCTGAAGGCACCATTTTGTATTCATCCAAAAACTGGTTTGTTCCTTTTTTTTATGTTTCTTGCATGTGTTTTTTTTAGGCTCTAGAGATGTAGCTCGACTCTTTCCTTTGCACTTTTCATCTATTTTGATGATTATAGTAGATTGTCGTCATAATTTTTCATGTAGATATGTTTGCAACCTTATTTTCTACCAATCAATTTGCAAACCACTCACATATTAAGGACCATTTCACTAACTTGTAGTCATCCATTACTTCATATGTTGCAGGTTATGTCTGTGTGCCAATAAATCCTGATGATTACGAGAACTTTAATCCTACAAGTGTACCCAATCTTTCTCAAGTCAAAGTCTTACCTTATTTTATAGTACTTTAAATGGTTAATTGAAGGTGCTTCTTTAGATCTGAGATAGTTGAACCCTGGATTAAAATATGGTATTAGATGGGCAGTATAATGATAAAACTGAGGTCCATTGAACACAAATTATGAACATAATTTACTGGACTATGAATAGTGTTACAAGTATAATTATTTCTCCTTTACCTACCTCTGCATTAATGAAAAAGATAGATCCCTATAAATCTAACCATGAAAGTGTTGAAAACTGTAGTAACTGCATGACTCTAGAAACTATCAAACATATTCTTTTTGAATGTTTTTACGCTCAGGAAAATTGGTACTTATTCTACCATAAGCTGAAGGTATCGAATAGCAATGGTAAAATTAATTAGCATGATATTATGTTTTGTAATTTCAAGCTCAAGTTTGATTGTAAGCTATTTTAGTATTTCTTATCCAATGAAATCATGTGGAATTTGTGGAAGGCGAGAAATGATGATAAGTTTAAGGGTATCAAGAGGGTAATTACCGAGTCTTGCAAGAGACTCACTTTCTATTATGTTGCTCTACAGGTTTCAACTCTTGTGGAGATCTCAATGGAGAATTTTCTTGAAGTCAATAACTGAAGGTGCTGCTAACAATACCATAGAGGATCTGAGAAGTGGATCCACCTATAGGTTGAGCTTGGAAGAGACCGTGTTGTTCCAGCAAATATTTGATGAGCTCCAAAGAGAAATTGATGAAGTTGCAAGCCCAAAAAGACAGCGCGACCCCCAGCAGTTGGACCCCCAAGGAGAAACAATGGCGAACCTTGATATTGAAGAAGTCAGCAATGAGGAGAATCTAATCAACACTATGTATTGTTTACACTGATTTGAATAGCAGCAACCTGTGGTGTTAACAACAATTTGTATTATCTATGTTGGTTTTGAAAACAACTAGTGCTTTTAGGTTTCTTTCTTGTTGTGTAAAGTACTGATATGATATATTTCCTATTATGGAAATGCTTTGATGTTGTACTGATCCTAATGCCGGATGGGTATTTTCATGATATGTAATGGACCTTAAACTATTTTCAATACAAAAAAAAAAGATAGCAGATATTGGAAGTTCATTATATGTCTCATGTATGTGTTAGTATTTTAATTTTGTTTAAGTTGTTCAAGAGCTTGATTAGGTCAAGAATATGTTCTACAAGCTCTGTTCTCTTGACACTGCTCAACATTTTCCCTACACATTTTCTCTTCAATCCAGACATTTCTTAACTCCTTCCCTTGTTAGCCCTTGGTTGTTCTCAAGTGTAATGTTTTTCTATGCATCTTGCAGTCTGTATGTATGATCAGTTATCTCTTATGAAGCATGGATAACCTTTCATGGAATTTGTTGTAATTAAACAATTTCCATTGTGAGAATAATCATTTAATTTGTATGGAAGTAAGTCTTTTTCATATTATTTGACTTGGTATTGTAAACTTGTCTTTGCAGGATTCTCTCGGGGGGAACAACAAAACTGTGATGATAGGTAGAGTTGTACAACACCATAAATCATTTGGCATTATCAATATATTGCTTATAGAATACTCTATGCAAGTAAAATGGAATGTGCAATGACAATTGGTCTCGAATTCAAATCTGAATATAAGTACATTATACACAAGAAGATGGTATCTATTCTATGATTTAAAGAACCCCAAAATAAGAAAATTAATAGGTTCCATTTGTTTACTTGCTCTTAGACACTTGTTTAATCGGCGAGACCCTCAGAATGTCTTGCTAATAACCAATAGTATTCAAAACTCCTGAAGAGATTAGATCGGTGTGACATTGGATATGTCTTGCCGATGGAAGTCATCGACAAGACATGGACTATCGGAGTGATTTTTCTATCATGTGCCAATGATTGATCTCTCAACGATGGTACATTTCAATGAATATTTTTGTAAAAAAAATTGCATTGTTTCATCGAAATTTCGACGAACACAACCGACGAATCACCGAAAAGGTCTAACGAAGGCTTTGTCTTAACTCATTGTCCATTTCGTCACCATTTCAACGAAGTCTACTAATGAATCACAAAAAAGGTTCGACGAAATTGCTTAGTTGCGACGAAGGCTTCATCGTAACTCCTTGCCCATTTCGTCGCAATTTCGACAAACGCCACTGACGAATCACATAAAAGGTCCAACGAAGTTGCTTAGCTGTGATGAAGGCTTCGTCGTAAATACTTTCTCATTTCATCGAAATGGCGATGAACTTCTGGTGTTCTTTCGACACTTCGGAAGAGCCATTGCAATTGCATTTTAGTTGTAATTCGTCAGTGGATACATGAACTTTTCGTCGATATTCCGATGAACATCCGAGTCATTTTATGATGCCGATGATCGACGAATCTGTGCCATTATTTCAACGTTTAATTCATCGTCAGCATTGCGACGAAAAAATAGTGACAAAAATATTTTTATCATTTTGTCGCTTTTCTGACAAAGATTTTTTGAACGACCGACGAACGTTCGTCGAAAAATGGTGTCAAATTTAGTAGTGAAAGTGAATGAGATAGACAATGTTTTGAATAAATAGATTCTTCCTACTCTCGAGAAGTTTCAAGGAAGGTTCCTGTGCTGTATGTGGAATGGGAAAATGGCAATGGAGAAGTGGAAAAACTCAAGAGGGTTTGTATTTGGTAAGAATTTGTGCAAAAAAAGAAAGTGAGATATGATGTTATAGGTGGATTTGAAGAAATAAAGTCAAAGATTCTTGAACTTAAGAATTCTGTGGAGAACTTAAGATTAAAATGATGAAGAATAGGTAAGAGCAGTAGAAATGATGAAAAATGTGTGGATGATCACGTTGTAGCTACAAAAGCAATAGTTGAAAGTGTTGAAATTGAAGCAAAACAATTGAAGACTAAAATTAACCACTTAGAAATGTGTTATCCCTAATTTAGTCCATGAAAATTTCAAACAAAATCCTTTAAAACTACTAAGACCTGTAGTGATGGACATGACTTTGTATTTACTCTTTGCTACAAGTGATTTTTTCCTATGCCATGCTTTCAAGGTTTATTTTCTTAATACTAGTAATCAAAGATGGACATTTGCAATTGGATTGACATATGAAGACAACAGGGCACTTTGGAGACATTCCAATGAAGTGTTAATCATCTTCACAAGCATGTTTCAGGCCTTTGAAGTTGTGAGGACCTTCTTGTTGTATTATGCAGGTTTGTTGGGTTCAGTGCTGCCTGCAAAGACCATATAAAAATGCAGGCTCGAATGCATTGCCTATGATATATAAATTTGTGATTTCCAATAGATGGTCTGCACAAAGTATATAAGACGTGGCATTCATCTTCTTCTCACTATTTTTGAGGTGCATTCACACAGCGGTATGATCCACCTTGGCAAGACTTGGAGGATTACATGCGTCAGCTGGAGGAGTTTGTTTTATCATCGACTACTCTAAGTTGGAAAATTTCAGAAAAGATTGAAGTAATTGATTTTCTGTTGAACTCGGAAGGTGAAATATGGTATCTTATTATGCGATTATACAACAAGATTCATTTTGGCCTTTGTATGTAGCTTGAAGTGTTACTATTGGTCATCAGGGAATCAGTGAAAATAAGGCATCAGTTTCGCCATCTCCACAAGATCAAACAAGTCCAATATGAATGTAAAGGAACCTGAGCTTGGTGTACTTGAAAGCGATGGAATGGTGGCATAGTTTTTCAAAGTTCACGTAACTATTTAAAATCCCGCCAGCATTATGAATGGTAGAAATTAAAGCTAAAAAAGTGAAGGCCCTTAACTTATTTTAACACGAGTGATATTTTTCTTGATGATGCTAATGCGGGTGGTGTTTTGTGAGGTTCAGGTAACCACTAAAAAGTTTGCTTTCATAATTGGATTAAAAGAAAAGCACATAAGAGAAACTTGTTTCCAAATCAATTTATGTGTCGAGATGGCAAGCTACTTACTACATTGTTGCTTACACATCCTAAGGATGATTTTGATAAAATCGAGTTTGCAAGTAAATCAAATGGTTAAAGTGGTATCAAACAAGCCGACGCATATGGATTTTCTTGAGTCAAAAGATCAAATTTAGATCATGCTATTTGAGGTTGAAGACCCCAATTTACAGTTGCTCTTTCGAAAACCGCGTGTAAAGGAAGAAAATTGGTGACCGTCGTCGCGTGGAATCAAAGATTCATTGTCATGCAGCGAATACTACCAAGCTAGGATCGAAATTCTTCATAATGGAATTTTCTAGATGGCTAATGAAAGGTTTATGGTTCCTTGCTTATAGTTGTCATCGCGACCTCTAGTCATAAGGCTTGCTGCAAACAGCTCTCTAAATTCTTTATTGATATTATAGTTCCATTATTACAAAGGTTGAGTAGGACCTTATGGGTACATGATTTTATTACTAAGAGAGATAATACCACCATTAGAAGTAATTGGGAGATAATGGCCGCTGCTGCATATGATCTCTACTATTGCTTATGAAACTTCTGGAACTCCATCAGATTGTGTCTCATTAGGTTTGTTTGGAATGCTTTTCCCTAGAGTAAAACCTTCCATGGTCATTAGTGGAATCCATAAGGGGTCAAACTGTGGACATCACATCATCTACTCTGGTACAGTTGCTAGAGCCAGAGAAGCTCTTCTTAATGAAGTTCCCTCTATAACAATCTCGTTAAATTGGAGGAAAGGCGAAAATTGTGATTCTCATTTAAAGGAAGCAGCTAAAATCTGTCTACCTTTAATATATGCTCCATTACGAGATATTGAGAAGGGAACATATCCTAAATATTGTTTATTAAATATTGACATTCTAACTCACCCTTCTATACACAAGGGATATACATTGTGAATCGATGTAATATGCTCTCCAAAAAGCTAAAAGTTTGAGTAAAGCGACAAGTTGTCTTGCAAAATCTGTTAGATAAAGTATAAAATCATCCATCGGAGCACCTGTTTAATTGAAGATTGAGGAAACATGCATATGCATTTCTAGGCTATCATCTCATATTACTAGTTTCCTCAACATGTTACCATATACATGTCTAGCAGTTTGTTGAAGGAGATAAAGATGGCAACATGATAAAATTTCTAGAGAACACTCGGATACAAGCTTCAAAAATGTTTCTCAGGCTTGTATATGTAGAAGCAAACAACTTGAAGGGTCTTCAATACATTGTAGACACAATCCATCAGGCGATTTAGAAAGATGTTTACACGAGGCTCCAAGATAAATGACAGTGTACATGGGCCAGTGCGCAGGAAGTTCTCTTGGTGAAAGCTAGCGGGCAATTGTTGAGTGCATATTCAAGAGCAGAATGATTTCAAAGAGCATTTTGAAACAAAGGAACAAGATGGGTAAAACACATTAAGAATGCCATGATTATTTGTTGCTAGTAAATCACATGACTCATGGAATTTTCATATTATATTCGATTAAACAATTCATTGTATTGATCTTTGTTCCACCTCTGTGTTAGCAATGTTATCACAACATCCAGTGTTTCTAAAAGTTGAAGTCGTCGTTCATCTTCTCAAAGGTAACTCCGAGCCTCTATGATCTACTATAAATGAATAGACAATGTAGGATGCTCTAATCCATTGGTATTGCCTGAGCTTGGAAAAAGACAGTCAATTGAAGAACCATTTGTCAAGAATGCAAGGATGATGAGAGGATATAATGTCTTTTCTGCTTTCAAAGATGGTATATAAGAAATTGCAGTATGTCTTCTGAAGAAGGGCCGAAGCTAAAACAACTACTCTTAATGATCTTATCTTCAATGAAGTGAGTTACAAGAGTTGTGTCGACAGTACCATCAATTCTAGCTACGGGTCACTTTATTAATTCCATGATGTCTGAGTACCTAGTTCCCATGACTGCATCAATGTAATATATGCACCTGCATTTGGAAGCTAGGAATTGCCTAGAATTCAGGTCTAGGTTAAAGCTCGTGAAACATCATGCTTCAAAGGTATCATATTTCCACTGGTAAGTGGAAAATTTGATGAAGTCAGAGAATCATACCAAAAAAAAATGAGTTTCTCATAAAAGAAATGGTTACCAGAAATAATGGGAAGGCATTCAATCAAAAAGCCTTTATTTATGAGCCACGTAGCAAAGAGAAGTTAAAAGGGATTTTCTGAAGGAGTTAGTTACGAGAAATTGAAGGAGCTCATTTAGAGGAATCCAAAAAGATTATCAACGGGAAACAAAAGAACAAATAAAGAATCTCAAGGGACGGTTATGGAATGGAAAAGAGTTTTAGAGAAATCTATAAATATGTAATTGGTAGCCATTTTTAGGGATCTTTTGGCTATGAAACGAGAGCCTTTTCGAAGGTTAGGGAATTACAATGATTGATTTTTTTATTCATTTGGGGGGAGGAATTATTTTATGAACTTAATCTTTATACAAGGAGATGGAGTCTTGGAGCTCTATTGTGTGTTCTTGAATAAATGAGACCTTTTCTAATCTTTGTGTCCAGTTGTCTTCTTTTAAATTGTTAATTTCCTTTGTGAATCTATAGTTTTAATTCATAATTTCTTTGTTATAATAGATTAAGGTTGTGTTCATTGCAGGATCTTTGTGTCTTTTTTCGTTCATGTATTTTTTGAGAATTATTTTCTTCCCTCCTCCTTATCATTTACTAGTTTGAGTGGATGATCTTTGTGTCATTTGCTTTGATATTTTATTTTTAATTGCTCCCACATTTGTGTCATTTTTATGTACAGATGTTTGTTTGCGTTTATTGCTTTCTGGTTAAAAGCACATCTTTGTTTTTTTCAGTCTCTTTAATTCCTTGAAGATCATAAGAGGGAGTTGTACCTCTAAAATTCAAAGGACAATTGCTAATCCAATAGTGATTTTCGGAGTTGTTGGTAACTGATTTATCTTCATTGTTGGGCATTGTTGAGTCATTTATCTAATTATTTAAGGAGGACAATTTCTTTACTAACAAAAAGGAATTAAAAGATAAGAAGAAGATTTTATTTTTAATAAAAATGAGGTTAGTCCAATCTAAAAACACTTTGAGGTTAGTGTTCATTTGATGGAAAATAGGTCAAATGCATGCAATGCAAAGTTGCAAGGTGGTGTAACTTTCATTTTTTTCATCTGACCAAACCAACTCTTCCAACACATCTAGACGAGTGGTTTTATGCTAGGCAAGGTCTTGTTTTTCACCCAAACATGTTGGAACAGTCTAAGATACATTGTATCGATGAAGTCTCTTAAGAGACCAAAGTGCAAAGGGGCAACAAACATTGACGAGTGATTACTCAAAAATCATGCTACTTATAAAAAATTTGTCTAAGGCTATGGGATCACGTAAGTCCCCTCTATAGTAACCTCTCTCAGTTTTTGATAGCTCCAAGTCATTTTCCCGTGGTGAAGAGTTTTCAATTCATGAAAAATGGGTTAGTTTCATGTAGTGTAAAATTGTAAAGTGGTGTAACTTTCATTCTATTCATTGTACGACCAAACTGATTGTTCCAACACATCTAGATGGGTGGGTTTATGTTAAGAAAGGTCATATTTTTTACCCAAACATGCTAGAACAGTCTGAGCTACATTGTACCAATGAAGTCTCTTAAGAGACCAAAGTGCAAAGGGGAAACAAACTTTGATGAGTGATTACTCATAAACCGTGTCACTTAGAAATATTCTATCTAAGGCTATGGGATCATGTATAGTCCCTCTACAATAACCTCTCTCAGTTTTTGATAGCTCCAAGTCATTTGCTCATGGTGAGGAGTTTTAAGTTGATGGAAAATGGGTCAATTACATGTATTGTAAAGTTACAAAGTGGTTTAACTTTTATTCTATTCGTTGTACAACCAAACTGACTATTCCAACACATCTGGATGGGTGGTTTTATGCTATGGAAGGTCCTATTTCACACCCAAACATGTCAAAACAGTTTGAGCTACATTGTACTTGTGAAGTCTCTTAAGAGATTAATGTGCAAAGGGGTAGAAAAATTTGACAAGTGATTACTCAAAAACTTTAGCAGTTAAAATTTTTTTGTAAGAGGCTATGAGATCATGTAGGGCCCCTCTATAATAACCTCTCTCAGTTTTTGATATCTCCAAGTTGTTTTCCCATGGTGAAGAGGTTTTGGTTGATGGAAAACGGGTCAGTTGCATGTAGTGTAAAGTTGGAAAGTGGTGTAACTTTCATTTTGTTTGTTTTACAACCAAAATGACTATTCCAACACATCCAGATGGGTGGGTTTATGCTAGGAAAGGTATTTTTTTGCACTAAAACATGCTAGAACAGTTTGAGCTACATTGTACCGGCAAAGTCTCTTAAGAGACCAAAGTGCAAAGGGGAAAAAAACTTCAACGAGTGATTACTCCGAAACCATGGCACTTAGAAACATTTAATTTAAGAATATGAAATAACTTAGGGTCCTTCTACAATAACCTCTCTTAGTTTTTGATAGGTTCAAGTTTTTTGTCTGTGGTGAAGAGTTTTCAGTTGATGGAAAATGAGTCAATTGCATGCAGTGTAACTTTCATTATGTTCATCATACAACCAAATCATTATTCCAACACATTCGAATGGATGGGTTTATGATAGAAAATTTCATGTTTCATACCCAAACATGTTGGAATCGTCTAAGCTACATTGTGCCAATGAAGTCTCTTAAAAGACCAAAGTGCAAATGGGCAGCAAACTTCAATGAGTGATTTCTCAAAAATCATGGCACTTTGAAACATTTCATCTGAGGATACAAGATCATATAGGGCCCCTCTACAATAAACTCTCATTTTTATAGCTCCAAGTTTTTTTCCCTATGGTGAAGAGTTTTCAGTCGATGGAAGACATGTCACTTACATGAAGTGTAAAGTTGCAAAGTGCTGTAACTTTCGTTCTGTTCATCGTACGACCAAATCGACTGTTTCAACACATCTGAGTGGGTGGGTTTATGCTAGAAAAGGTCTTTTTTTGCACCCAAACATGTCGAAACAGTCTAAGCTACATTGTACCAACAAAGTCTCTTAAGAGACCAAAGTGTAAAGGGGCAAAAAACTTTGACGAGTGATTACTCAGAAACCATGACACTTAGAAATATTTCATTTGAGGCTACAAGATCATGTAGGGACCCTCTACAATAACCTCTCCTAGTTTTTGATAGCTCCAAGTCATTTTCCCGTGGTGAAGAGTTTTTAGTTGATGGAAAATGGGTCAGTTACATGTAGTGTAAAGTTACAAAGTGGTGTAACTTTTGTTTTGTTCACCATATAACCAAGATGACTATTCCAACATGTTTGAATGATTGTGTTTATGCTAGGAAAGGCCTTGTTTCATACCCAAACATGCTAGAATAGTCTGAGCTACATTGTACCGCCAAAGTCTCTTAAGAGACCAAAGTGCAAAGGGGCAACAAACTTCGACGAGTGATTACTCAAAAATCGTGGCATGTAAAAACATTCTATTTGAGACTACAATATCATGTAGGTCCCCTCTACAATAACCTCTCTCAGTTTTTGATAGCTCCAAGTCATTTTCCTGTGGTGAAAGTTTTTTTGATGCCTCAAAAACTAGAAAATGCATGTAGTGTAAAGTTGCAAGGTAGGCTACTTTTTCTTTTTGTTCTTCGTGGGACCAAAAATTTAGTGCCAAAATATCTAGGTGGGCACATTTATTTTAGGCATAGTCACCACGTTTCATTATAAAAGGGTTGTAGTCTTTCCTATTCGAAGGGTCACAAATTTTCACCTTTGAAAAGTCACAACCAAATTCATATCATCACTATTCGTGAGAACCTAAATTGATTTATTTACAAATTTTCATATATGCTTGGGGAAAATCTAGTTCTTGAACTTTTAGTTGGTTCTATTTTTGTCATGCACATCTCTCGAAGTTGTTTATTGACTATTGTAAGCATGTAATTTCAACTTTTAAAGTTGCATTCTTCTAATTGTTGGGTTCGAATTCATGTTTAGAAATAGGATGAATATCTACGAAGTTTGTTGTTGGGAAGGTTGATTTGTGGTCTCTTAATCTCCAATAATCCAATGACCTTATGATCTTTAATAAGACTTGCATGCCTTGAGTATTTGTTTTTGAGACTTATTTATTACTTTCCATTTTCTTTTGCCAATAGTTTTATGATGTTTTCTTTATCTACGTAATACACAAAGCATGAAGCATAGAAGTGAGTGGTAGCATGAAGCATACATGTGGAATGGTAGATGTCTTCCTCAATGATATAAAGCATGAAGCATACACATGAATTTCATCCATGAAGCACATGAAGCATGAAACATGACTATATTCATATGATTGATTTAATGTTCAATAATCTTATAGGAGAATAATGTTCAAACTTTATTATATATTTACATTTATAGAAAAGAAGAGTACATGGAAAACACTTGGATTTTAAATATTTGAAGTAAATCATCTACAAATATCTATTGAAGTGTGGATTTATAATGCAAATATGGACGCCATCAACAAAAAATATTTTTATTAACCAAATATACATGTAGGCATACATCAATATATGTCAATATAAGTATAAAATATATAAAAAATAGCCATATAGGCTTACAAGAATGCCATATAGGCATACAATGTCAAGTATATGAAATAAAAAATATGTCCAAAAATTCCATATAGGCATACAACAAAGGACCCCAATCAAAATTCATTTCCCTCTAGGTGAATAAAACAAACAGGTGGTCTTTGTTAGTCGGGGGGATGGAGATGCGTATGAAACTCGTTTACTTTGAATTCAAGGGCTGCTCCTCCTATTTAGTTCCCGATCAAGCTTCAGTTGTTACAAGTTTAAAAATATATGAAAAGCTTATGGGGGTAGTTAATGGTGGTAACTCTTGCTACCCACTGGGATTAGTATTTCTCACACATGAAAGAAATTTTTGATTAGTCAAATCATTCCTTGCAAATGATCTTGAGAAAAAATTGATAGTTTTGTTTTTTCCTTAACTATATTTTCAATGTTAAATTTAGGGCATGAGATCATTTCCTTCTATATGTTATTATGTTGGGATGGGGTGGATGGTATAGTGTGGTCTTGGTTATGAGATGGAAGGGGATCATGGCATGAAGAGGGAGGAGAATTTTGATCATGAGGGGAAGAGGATCATTATATGGGGTGGAAGGTGTACTTTGAGACAACATTTCAAGAGCGATCATACAATGGAGTGGAGGAGGAACTTTGATCTAGACATGAAAGGATGTCATTAGATGAAGTGGGGGAGAGGGGATTGTGAGAGGGGGATGAAGGGATATCTTTCTCTTGAGATGAAAAGATATCATTAGATGAGATGGAAGGGATATGTTGATCTTGATTGGAAATGGGATCATGAGATGGAATGGGATAATATGATGGAGGAGAAGGTTTTCCTTGATATTTATATGGAGGGGAATCTATGCTAGCATGCTTTGGATTAGGAGATGGACATAGTTCATTTGATATGGATGGGGTGACAAGGGAGGAAGGTTTTATAGACTCTTCAACTTAGATGGATTGATAGGGGACTCATTTATGATTTAGGGTATTGGGGTTTATCTTGATGTGGGGGTGATGAAGGTGGATGCATGATATGGGAAGATTGCACCACTTTTTTTTTCATGGAGAAACAACCACCTTTGAAAATAATCCTTGGATGAAGTTATTATGAGATACATGGGATGAATTTACTTGGTAATAGTGGGGTGATGTGGATTTTAAGGATGTGGGATATGAACAAGTGGAATAAGAGGTGGAAGCTTCCATGGATTGGTAAATTGAGGATGAGGATTAGGACCTTGAAAAGGATTTGGAGGGGAATTTTGGCTAAAGGCTTGGTTTCCATTGTCAAAGGAAGGGGAAGGATAAGCAAGAGGAGATGGATTGGGATTAGATGAAGGTAAAGGGGATGGAAGCTTAGAACCAATGCCAAGGAGACATCCAAGCATGACATACTTATAATTATGGAAGTAGTAGGTGAGGATAAAATTAGTGGTGGTGGATGGGGATGATATGGATGGGACTTGAGGGGAGCTTTGGATGGGGGATTAGTGGAAAATTGGAGCATTTTGTATATTAAAAATGTATTCAAGGTGATCCATAATGCTATCATTTTCATCATTAGTATTACATTCGTGTTGGTCAAAAAGGTTATCCTCATCATCATCGATGTGGTTGGTGTTGGCAGGAATGGATGAAGTTGGACTAGGATAGATTAGGTTGGATGGAGGATAGATTAGATGGTTAGACACGATGGAGGATTGATTGGAAGAAAGATTGGTATTGGTTTTGGATGAGGATGGAAATTAGGATGATGGATTAGAAATGAACTTGTGGATTGGAAGAATAGGATCTAAGGATGAAGATGGAGGATGGGATTATATTTAGGTTTCAAATCCAAGACCTTAAAATTATTTGATTTGATTTGATTAAAGATGATTATCTATTCTTAAGCCAATGATTTGTTCGAAAAAATTCTTCAAAGAAATGTGGTCTCGTGGTGATGGAATGGCATTCCATCACCATGAGACCACATATCTTTGAGGTATTTTTTCAAAAAACTCATTGCCTTGTCTATGCTATTGCTTACTATTATGCTTTGATAGATTTTTTCCAAGCATCCATAGTTTGTTGGAAAGCACCTATTTTAGGCTTTTAGCCATAGCAACAAGGAAGTGAACTATTTGATAAAATGCTTTAGTAGAAATGTATGGAAAATGTGGTAGCATAGACAAGGTGGTGAGCTGTTTGACAAAGAAATGTGGTCTCATGGTGATGGACATCACCATGAGACCACATTTCTTTGAGGAATTTTTTTAAATAGGCCATTGCCTTATCTATGCTATTGCTTACTATTATGCTTTGATAGATTTTTTCCAAGCATCCATAGCATAGACAAGGTAGTGAAATATTTGAAAAAATGCCTCAATAATATGTGGTCTTATGGAATGCCATGACAAACAATTGCAATTGGCAGCTAGTCCTAGTTATTAGTTATGCTATGTGAAATAATTGCATCACTGCTTATGTTGACTTTCTAAAAAACTATATTGTAATTGAATTTGTTTCATCTATCATCATCTAGTTATTAGTTATCCAATGTCAAGTAATGATTTGAGTTTGAAATATGTGCAATGCAATGTAATCGACAATATGAATATAAACCACACAAATATATTAAGTACAATTCATTAGTTAAACTCTTTATTCTATTACCTGAGTGAAGCTTTGAACTCCACCACCACTAGGAGGTGTTGTGATGAAATCTCCAAGATTAACCTATTCAACATCCAAAATCAAATATTAGAATACCATTCATATAACAATGTTATTCACATGTAATATTTATAATTGTTTTCTAGTTTCATACCTTGGTAGTACATGTCATGGTGTAATATGGAGGTGGAGGACCATTGAAAACATAATGAAAACTATGACCCTGAAATTCCATTACAATCATTAAACTAAATTAGTTAATCTTGCATTTCAAAAATGAAATTTAATAAATTAAATTCAATGAAATTGCTAACATTTACCTAAGTATCAAGGCCAAAACACTCATTCAAGATGGCATCTTCCATCGCCAACTAGTGAGCTGCAAACGTAGCTTGCGCACCTACCTCCTGATTATTTGTGGGGTCATAACCATAGGTGTACCCACAAGCTTGGAAAATATGTGGTGGAACCCTACCCCTCGAAGTCTCCCATGACTCATGTTGTACTGCAAGACTCACATGCTCTATGATACTCTAGGTTAGATAACTAATAGACTGGAGAGTCTCAACCTCAACACTCTCCTTCACAACAGAAGGGATAGCCATGTGCTCATAAGCTGGTCTAGTGAGTACTCATTTCACTGACCCCTTGGTCTATCCTATGTAGACCCACCACCTCTACCCTAGAAGTCTCACATATCAAAGTAATTGGGGATTTTTTTGAGGACAAACTTGCAGTAGATTTTCCTCAAGAAATATTGTGGAACCTCGTTATTGTTGCATGGAGGATGGTCAAATACCATCCACCACCTCTCCCAAAAATGGTCCTTTATCCCTTGGTGGTTGCACCAATGGATAGGAAACCTCTTGCTTGTAGGGTGTAGAGATTGATTTGATCGTGGGTTAGTGAAAAGTGAACACAAGTCAAATGTTATAATTTTTTCATTTTTGACTAGTGTGTAGGATAGTTTATATGCATAATATTCTATGTACTCCTGTCTTTTCTCCACCCAACCACTTAATTGCTTGCTAATTAAATATACATGTTTTAACATAGCTTCAAGTGATTCTGCAAGCATGGTTCTTTGCGAGGTTGAACTTACAGGATCTTTCAACCTCACAATTAACTCCTCAATTTGTTTTATGTTGTTTTCAATTTTCCCATTAAATTTTGATGAGTTCTAGGGTGATGTTGAGGAGTTTTTGGAGGAGTTTGTTGTTGGATTTGGGGTTGTTCTTCACCAGGTATTTTAGGTTGAGGTAAAGGAGGATTTGAAGATTGGGAGTTTGATTATCATTTATTTTAAATTAAATAAATTTACATCAAAAAACCTACTAAATCTACCTATTTAGAAACAAAATCATAAAAATAAAATTAAAAAAACTTACTCCTAACACTTCCCCAATGTCGTGGCGGAATTTTGGTGAAGACTCAGGAATGATTTTATGAAGAATTTGGTCTCCAAGAATTTGAGCACACTTTTGAGGGTTTGAATGTCGCAAGCTTGGAGAAAAAACATAGAAATGAAAAATGATTGAATGCTGCTTTTTTGTTATAAACATTTATAATGCACTCGCGTTATAATGCAAGCGCATTATAGTCTCAGTGTGATCGAGCCTTAGGCTCAATAAAACAAAGCTATAACACAAGTGCATTATAACACACTTGCATTATAGTGTTTCAATTTTTTTGTTTTAAAGTTGGCCACTTTTTGGCCCCCCAACTTTTTGTACCCACCCTAAGATTCTTGTAATGATGAAAATTATTTATAATTTGTTGGTTCATTTTTTGTTAATTTTTTTATGTAAACATTCAAGCATTATAATAATTTAGAGAACATGTCCATATGTAAACTAAGAACACCTATCTCTTTTGGAAACAATCAATTAATATAGAGTAGATAATTTTTAACTAGGATTTATCCAAATTGGGTTTTGTTCAAAAAACTTTAGATGGTTCAAAATCTATGATCTAGTTAATTTATTGTAATGGAAAAATCCATTTCTTTGTTCACAAATGTGCTTTACTAGTCAAGGAAGTATAAAACTAAAGAAAAGTGTAAAATTAAAACAATTTCTTTACAAGTTTTTTTAATTTCTTGGTTTTATTTTTTCTTTATTTTTATTTTTTAGGCGGAAACAACAAAAATGGGATGTGATGCAGTTGTTGTGCTCATGTTGTGGAATTAAAATTTGGGCTCATCTACACTTAAGACAGATGGGCATATTCACGATCCATCACCTAGACATGCAAAATTTCCTCCTTGTTGGTCTTTGGAACTTGATATATAGAGAAATTTACTATATTTTAACTTTGTCACACCTATGATTCCATAACCTATTAAACTTAGTTCTCAAACAATTTTCTTCATTTATGTAAAATCTTGCAAGTATATGTGGAGATTGATTTCTTTGTGCTTGTAATTGCAATATCCAATATATAATTTGTAGTTTGAACTTTAAAAAATATCCTTTCATGCTCTAGTTCATCTAACTTACAATTATTAAAAATTCTCTATTTTTATATTGACTACCAAGAGTGGATTGTACTTTTTATTTCATACATTGGTTTAAACAACTACTTTTTATCCCATGGCTTATTTGGCAAGCCCTAAGGGCTTCTAAATTATATTCTAAGTTACTCCACTTAATTTTATAGTGTCTTTGTGTTGGATTGAAAAAATGTCTTGTACCTAGTTAATTCACTTACTAGGGACTTAGGGGACATATTCACATGTTAAGTTTACTTAGGTCCTAGGATTCTTTCTAGAAGACTTAGTTGTCATTTGTCTAGATTTTATCTTTTCCTAGGTAGTTATGATAAGTTGTTTCATATCATAAGATTAAGTCACTTGTCATAATCTTATTACATCTTATGTCTCACCTTGGCTATATAACCAAGGGGTTCTCATTTGTAATTTAGCTTTATGAGATAATCAATTCCATTGCAATCTTGAGCATTGCATATTGATCTCTTTGTGCTTTCCATTTGGCCTCTAGATCTTGGGTATCTACATAGCCAACTCTAACATGGTATTAGAGTAGGTTGGGTGCCATTGGTTAGCCATTTTTTGAGATATTTTGGTAGATCTTGAAAATTTGAGTATGCTCCTCTTGTATTGTATGATGATTTGGAGAATAAAAAAAACTTGATGCAAATACTAGATTTTGGGATGGTTCCTTCTTTTGAATTTGTATTGTAGGTGCATTTTGGGAGCTTGTTGCATCATATTTGAGCTCATCATTGCATTTAGTGTGCCCGAGAAAGTTGGATCTTCCTTTTGTTTTGTCCAAATCAGACATATGAGGCCAGATCTACGAGGGTTTGAAGTTGAAGTTGGTTGCTAGATCTAGGACATAGCTACCACTTCAGAGCATTTTGTATCAAAAAGGAATTTTCCATCACATTCAGGAGGCCGAGGAGATGAATTTTGACATAAAAAAATTTCCCATGGAGTCGTACAACCCTTTAGGTTGTCATTATTATAGGGTACAGTAAAAAAAAATTGTACCGCATTGTCAAAAGAATCTTTGTCGATCGAAAAATTGTGAGGTGAAATTATTTTGTAAAAATTTTGGATTTTTTAAAAGTTGTTTATTTGAAAAAATTTCATTTAAAATTAAAAATAATTAAAAAATATATTCTGAGTACAAGGTACTCTACGTACCCAATACCTAGTCTTGTGCAGAGGCAGGCTGTGGGCCCCACAAGCCATGTGACAACACCTGTGTGGGCCACGTGGAACCACCTATGTGGGCCACATGTGTAGGACCTACCAAAATCTCGTTCACGGGTTAATTAAACCAGCAATATTTTTTAAATTTGGGTGACCTTCATTCAAATTGGTGGATGATAAGAATATTTCATCGAATCTTGCAAAGATTTTGACTACTAGAGATTTGTCGCTAAAAAATAGAATATGCTAGCAATAGAAGATTTTGTTTGCTACATAATTTGGTAGACTCGACAATGATTTGTGATGGCCAAGAGGCCGATAAATTTAACATAGAAGAATTGCAGAGTGTGATCCGACACATTGGTGCAAATAAATTCACATAGTTGAATCCAGAAATAATAGCTTACATCAATATGGACTGTGAAAATCCAATGTCTTTAATAAAAGAATTATGATGTCAGCATGATGTCTGTAGCTTTTTAATATTTTTTCTACTCACCATTTGCATTTTCAATTTGAAGGGTGATTTTCAAACAACCATAACTTAGTCATCCAACCTCTATTTTGCAAGTATTTTTTTTATTTGGGGAAAAAATTTGTGTTCTTGGTAGTGGCATAATCAGTTTTTTATTTTGGTGTCTAGTTTTTCTAGAAATTGTAGATTCTCATAGGTGTTGTTAAGCCATTCTCATTTTGGGAATTTCCAAAGCTCTGTTCTTTCTCCAACGGTAACATTTTTGGATGAATTTATTTTGGAAGTGCATAATTTTTTGTGTACTTTGCAGTGGTGTAATGAGATTGATCTCATTTTATGTAAATATTTTATTTTGATCTTGTGGCCATTTTTAGCATTTGTAAGCACTACTTAATCAAGTCTAGTTTGTTGTTTTTGGTATCTAACATTTGTAAATGCACTAAATATGAAGTGCCACAATCATATATTTTTTGGGGGATTCTTGTTTGAGTGATTTGGGGGGAGGGGGTGTCTCTTGGTGCATTATTTTTATGTAGTTTTTTTTTCTCTCATTTTCATGGGTCATTCTAAGGTTCCTTTGCTCACATCATATAACTACTCAACATGGCATAAAAATGCATGGATTATTCTAATGACTGAAGGTCACTCTCTATATGTTGAAAATAAGGTACCTGAACCTACAAATGTAGATAAAAAGATAAAATAGATGATTGAACATACCATAGCTCTTGGATGTCTTTGTAAACTTGTTTCTCAAGATTTGTTGTTTCAAATTGAATCATGTAAAAATTCTCATGAAGCTTGGAACAAATTGAAAACTTTTTATGATACTATAGATGAAGAAAGAGGCTATCAAATTGATAATGAACTGATGAGCCTTGATCCTAAGAACTTTGACAACATCTAGGACTATATCACTAAGGTTAATGATCTAAGAGAGCAATGCAAAGTATGTGGAATTGATAAGAAGGAAATTCAGTTGGTCTACAATACATTGAACAAACTTGGTCCTAATTATTCTTCTTTTGTTTTTAGCTTTCATACTCATAGGTTGACTATGGGGTTTGCATATGCTACACCTTCATTTGCATCATTTTCTAAGATGTTAATACATGAGAAACAAAAGCTTATCTCAATGGGTCTCATCAAGACTTCTAAATCTCAAAAATTGTTAGTTAGTCGGGTGAAAGAATCATAATTATATAAGAATAAGAAGAAATCAAAGAATAATCCACATTCAGATCAAGAAAATAATAAATCCTCTTCCAAACAGAATTCATCTAAGAAAGAGAAGATAACTTGTTCATATTACAAGAATCTTGGACATGATGAACATTCTTGTTATAAAAAGGATATTGACAAGTTGAAACATCTTCTCAAAAATAATGAAATTGATTTTCCTTTTAGAATGTCAAAGTTGCCTTCTTCTTCTTCAAAATAGTCTAAAAAGGACAAAGGTCATGCTAGTTTGGCTTCTACATCAGCATATAAAGGGAAAGATCTTTGTGCTACTACAAGTCGTGGATCAGGGAGATAGCTTCTAGATTCATGAGCATCTCATCATATGACATCTTCGCAGTGTCAATTATCTTCTTATGAGCCTTGTGCTATGTCTCCTACTTTAATGGGAAGCAATACATACATGAGTGTAATTGGGAAGGGATCTATTGATATTGGGTAGGGAACTTTCAATGATGTTTTGTGTGTACCTCATTTTTCAAACAATCGTCTTTCCATCTATCAAATTACACATGGTGGAGATGGGAAGATTGTGGAATTCACTCTTTGATTCAGTTATCATTAGAGACTTGGAGAGTAGAGAGATTATTTCTACTAGGATGGTTGATCATTTATCTCAGTTGTATACCTTTACAAATTTTTCTCTTGATTATGACATTTTTCCTTTGACTGTTGATCACACTTCTAGTGTGAACCATGATTTTGAGGAGACTTTTGGCTACTTGAACTTGGGAGTTCTCACATCGGATCTTGTTCTTGAGCCTTGCATTTCATCTCCTCCATCTATTGTTGCGTTTGATGATGCTTGTGTTGCTACAGATATGGCTTCTTGTGATTCAATGTAGCAGGATCTACATTGTCTTTGTTAGAGTTATCATGCATTAGCTAATAATTAATTACTCTTTAATTGATTATTAGTCTAATTTATTCTCATGCACTTAAGCTAAACTTAGGAGTGCTTTTATACTTTTATAAGTTGAGCTAATATTAGATCATTATGTCTCATCGCATGTGATGTTGACACTTGCCAAGATCCAATCCCTTTCTCAATTAGGGTTTTTCTCTTATAAGCACTCAACCCTCATTGTAATTATTGACTTAAGCTTTCATATCTTTTTGATAGTCTCTTGCTTTTGTAACTTTTTCTTGTTAAGGAATATTGCACATATTGTTTGCAAATATCTTGCGTGGAAGGTGTATTTGTTTTTTGTTTGATCTTGTGGGTCATGGTTTTGTGTTTTTTTCACAATTCTAACATGGTATTAGAGTCTCAATTTAGAGAACCCCTTCTCAATTTATGAGGTTTTTTTTCTTCATCAAGGGTTATAGGCTTCAAATCTAAATCCCCTTTTCTTTTTTTGCAAATTTTGGAGGTGGGTGTTTTTTAGGAGCATTTTGGCACAAAAAGTACACCACCTTTGGATTTAGATCCATTGAGAAAGTCAAAATTTCCTTTTGTTTGGCCTAATTTGGAATCTTGATGTCAAATCTATGAGGGTTTGAAACGATTGTTTTTTTCTAGATCCGGAGGGTAGCTGTATTTTCAGTGCATTTTGGTGCAAGAAGGACCTCTCCATTGTGTTCAAGAGGGTGATTCCATGAATTTTGACTATTAATTTGACCTATTTCGCCATCAAGAGCTTCTAAGGAAAAAAAAAATTGTATAGTGGACCGAACGGCCCTGTGCATATCTTTCGAGAAAAAAAATTATTAAGAGGGGCAAAAATTGTTTGATCGGCGGGTTTTTAAATTTATAAATTTTAGAAATTTCAAAAATTTATTAAAAAGTCAAAAAAAATATGAAAAGGGCGGGTTTTTTAATAAAGTGGTGGATTTTTTTGTGAAAGGTACCACAGGGTACCTACTCATGGCAGGTCCCTACGGGCCTAGTACTCCACCCACCGTCACCTTTATTCACCAGCCACCTTTTTTTATCTGTCAACTTCAATTTCTCCTGGCGACGTCCATCTTCTTCGACGTCCTATCAAAATTCTTGCGTTGTTTTCTCACTTCCCAATGGAGCCTGGTTTTTTTGGGAGGACTTTTTTTGGACGACTATACCCTTACCGACGACAAAGATTTTTCTTGGTGATTTGAAATTTTCTAGTTGACGAAATTTTTAAGAGAATATTTTTGGCATATACTGGCGCATCCTTGGAATATTCTAGTGAATTTTTTTCTTGGGGGTCACATTTTTTTCAACATAGGGGAATATTCATAGAATATTTTGTTGATGTCATGTTGACATTAGTAGTGCGACTTGCCACATGGCCCCTTCAAGACCCCTTTGTGCCCAAAAGGGGGTCTTTTTTTCTTTTGGCCGTAACCTGGGAAAACGATGTCGAGTTTTGACAAACAAGATATCGTCGAAAAG